>NGKF01000017.1:529302-553367 GCA_002162555.1 Monilinia aucupariae | reverse complement strand
CCCCCGAAACCGTCTTCTACGACCTCGAATCTGACCCCGCAGTCTTTACCTCTTTCGAACCTAGTACCATTGCCGGCATCCAATTCGACACCTACCGCCGCACGCGCGCCTATCTATTTTCCGGCGGCACCTCCAATACAAACGCCAACACACCTTCCAAAGCCATCCGTGAAGCTATTAAAAAGAAATCTCATTCCTGGGCGGAATATATGCCGTATAGTAATGTACTGTGGCTTTATTTCTTGATGGAGTATCTAACGGATGTAGCGCCAAAGGGGGGAAGGGGGAGGGGGAAGCAGGGAAAACAGGCGTGGGTGAAGGAGACGGCTGAGCTGAGGTGGCTTTTGCATCCAGATTGGGTGCCGGGGGGTCATGGGAATGATGGACATGGTGCCAGTGAACGCGATACAGACCACGAACGAATACCAAAAGAAGAGGAAGAGATGGGACTAGGTTGCGCAGGAGACGTATTACAATACGCCTTCGACATGGGCTGGATCAGAGAAGAGGATCTAGGGGGTGTGGATACGAGTCTTCTAAGTTCAACGGAAGATTCTTATCTCAAGGTGGACAGGGACAATCAAGTTTCCTCTTCTCCTTGAAATATTGTTCGCAGAAGTTAAGGCTCTAATTGGGTCTGGCGTTGATGGCGCTTTCAATTGTGGATACTTGGTATGGGATGACATGGGATGGTATATCTCTTTGGGATATGGCTCTAGGCTGTGCCTCTGGGTTGACAATCAGTCCTAGTTTTTAACGACTAGGTAAAATGCTACGGGTATAAGAATTAATCCTCGAGAATTCCTCGTACTCGTGCTCTACTCTACTTGAGTGTATATGAGTGTGTTATATAATATTCGAGAGGAAATATCATATGAGTATCTAGACATTTCCCCCCTCCCCCCTCCCCCCAAAAAAGCAACTCGAAAAACAAAGAATATTTAATTTTTCCTTGGTCTCAGATCTATCTATCCATCCAGTCATCTAAGTTTCATCTCTAGAGTAGAGGAGATTGACTTTGAATTATGCTCCCCCTCTAACCCACAATCTTACCTCCCCTCTCACCCCCCCCTCCACCCCCAATCTCACCTCCCCAATCTCCTCAGAGGATGTGCTTCCGTGTTCAAAACCCAGTCATCCAAACTGATCACGTCCCACTCACTAAAGCATAGATAGAAATACTTCAATGTCTCCGCCAACCAGAAACTCTCCATGCTATCCATTTGTTCGATTTTTGGCGGCACTCGCCCTCCCTCCTTTCTTTCTTCTTCCCCTTTCCCTTCCCCCCCCTGAACCGTAACCATAACCGTAACATCCACCACAGCCGCCGCCGCAATCTCCGTCCGACAAAGCCTCTCCACCGCCCCAAACATCCTCCACGCCGCATCCAAAAACCTCCTGTCGCCCGTAATCCTCCACAAAACAAACACGCTCTCGACAGCCTCCGGCCTCAAGATATACCTCCGATCATCGACCCGGGTAAAGCCCGCACTCAAGCGCTGCTCCCGCACCACCCGCTCCAAGTTCCGGCGCGTCTCCTCCGCGCTCGTCGTAACCGCATGCGTGTGCTGTTCCGCGAGAGCATCCAACCAGCGCTCCCGACTCCACGACGAATCGCCCTCTCCCGTCCGGGGAACCACGTGGAAGATCTCCGGCGCGACGCCGTTCGGACTGTTGTCGTACGCCCAGATGCAAGCATCGGTGAGTTCGGCCGCCAGCTGGAGTTCATCCGGACGATTGAAGATGCGCGAGGCGATCCCTACCATGCCGCCGACGAAACAGGTGAGGTGTTGAGCGCGGGGTATGAGCTCCGCCGTGCTACTCCCGGCGATCCCATTGATGCGAATATCACCCGAGACCTTGATCTGGAGATTCTGCTCATTCAAGATGGGGAAGAACATTTTTTGTTGGGCGATGGCGATGAAGTGCTCGTACATTTTCTTGGGTTGCTCCAGGAGCCCGCCGAGCATCATGTATTGCTTGGGGAGATACTCGTATGCGGAATCGGACATGCCGCCCATGGTGAACATGGTATCCTCGTCAAAGCGAAGCTTTTGAATATCGATACTTACAGGCCATAATCCAGGATATCGGGTGGAGTTTTGACTCTTCTCAAATTCATCCGAGATGCGTTGGACCGCATCGTAGTATTTTGCATCGCCAGTCAACTGACTGAGACGAGTAAATTCCAGACTCAATGAACTGGGTTCCGAGACTAAAGCTTTTCTAGGTGCCACTTGATCCTCTCCTTCCAGATATCTACCCATCGTTAGCAAGTTTACTAGACCGCTTTGGATCCCCAAACCTAATCACCTCTTCCAATCCCACCTAGGAATGGGCATTCTATTCGGCGTATCAAAACAACTCATCAACAACTCCGCAACCTCCACGGCCTTCAACAATAAAACCGGATATTTCGCCCCACTCACATCGTACGCGGCCAAGAAACCCCCCAAATATCTGATCGTCGTCTCAAAAACATTAATTTCCTGCTGATCCGTCGTCGTAAAATCAATCACCTCAATCGACCTCACCGCCATCTCAAACTCCTCTTCCAATCCCATAATCCACAAAGTATCCAAAGAATCCACCAACGTCGCGGCCCAGCCCCCAAATGTATCTTTCCAGGACCCAGAGAGCGGGGTCACCTCATCCCGCAACCATGCGTGTTTTTTATACCCCTCCCAACTATGCACGAAACTCTCCTTCACAGCCGCCAAGCGTCTCAACCTCTCTTCCCTCTGCGCCGCGTCTTCTTTTGGCGGGCTCCCTTGAATTCGCGGCATCTCTTTCGCTTTCCCGCTTGGTAAAGGGATGTATGACGTCACAGGATACCGCTCCGGCAATTTCGACCAATGCGTCTTCCCATCTGCCAGGTGTGGTCTCGTCACCGACGGTCTGTAGCCCGAAGCAGAATAATTCCAAGCGTTGCGTTGTGAGTGAAGGTAATGAAGAGAAAATATCAAGAATACTGCAGCTATGAGAACCACTCGCCATCTTTTGATCATTGATGCCATATCTGCTGCTGTATTTACATATAGCTTGAAGGATTGGGTGGGGAAAACAAAGACAATCGGCAGAAGAAGAAGAAGAAGAAGAAGAAGAAGAAGAAGAAGAAGAAGAAGAAGAAGAAGAAGAAGCAGAAGAAGAAGCAGAAGAGAAATCCGGAAGAATTACTGGTTCATTGAATACGAGTACATCCTTTGAGCGATTGACTTAACAACTCTGACAGTAACCATCTATTTCCACCATCCAATGATCTCTTCGTGCTGAAGCAACCTCAGAGCAATGAATGAAAGCAGGCCATAGTATGAATTGATTCACTCCAAATCGATCGATCAGCCAGGCAGAGAAAAGGAAAAGAACATCCCGCTCCCAACGACACGCAGAGAAAGCTACAGAAAAACGAAAAGGAGACCACCACCTACCTCACCACCAGCCAAAAGAAGAAGAAAAAGCAAAGAAATCGATTGATCTACCTCCTCGTACATCTGTACCTTATTACCCGTAGAATACTATGTGTGTGTATATGTGATACGAGTAGTAAATGAAAGGTGATAGAGAGGATAACCTCACTATTGCCAAGTTTTCCCTTTTCTTTCGTTCTTTCTTTTTCTCAATGCAATGCAATGCAATGTGATGTGATGTAACATAATGTGATGTACGAGTCCTCGAGCAATGTGTGCAAGTGCTCACTCGTAAAGGTCAAGTAATCATGATCCCCAATATCACGTGTCAAGAGAAAAGAGAAAAGCTACTCACGTGCACGACGTACATAAGGTTGGCTAGCTTACCACTCTACACTCAAGTATATATATAGAAAGTTTGAAAGCCTTAAAAGTAAAGTAAAAGGCTCGAGTATCAAAAGTAGCACTCGAATAAATCTTAGATGAAAAGATATAAAAGACTTAAAGACACTCACACTCACACTCACACTCATACTCATACTCATATTTCAAGATATACGAATACACTCGAGTATGAAAGTTACCCTCCCCTTGAAAATCTTCGTCGGATCGTCAACTGTTGAGCCTGGAACGAATTGGTGCTTGAAAGCTCGACACTCAGGGGCAAAAGGTGAAATCTCGTCCATCAAATCTGATCTGATGTTGACACCACATTATCCCCATCAAGATTCCTTATGAGGTTGGAAACTTGGCTGGCGGGTTTTATAGTAAGACTGTCCATTCATAAACATTCGGATCACGATTCATATAGCACATGATAAGAGATCTTGGTAAAGTGTATTAACTAGACAATAAGATGCCTGACGTTTTATCATTTGATCATGAAGGTCCCTAAAAATGGAAATCGCTCTACGTAACTGTCAACCAGACCCAAGTCATACGCCCACAAGAATTCTGGTTGTCCAAAAGACCCATGATGTGTACGTCGACGACTCTTCTCCCTCCCAGCAAAAAAAGATTACGCGAAACAAGCAAACTCAATCTACTTCTGCATCATGAGCTGAACGAACTCGTTGTCTGTAAACAATCATTAGCATGTAAGATTGAGATGGGGAGTTTAAGGGAGGGCAAATACAGTCGATTCTTCCATCACCATCTTGATCAGCCTCTCGGATCATCTCATCAACCTCGTCATCAGTCAGCTTCTCTCCAATAGAAGTCATGACGTGACGAAGTTCAGCAGCGGAGATAAAGCCGTTGTTATCACGGTCAAAAACCTATATCAATAGAACATCAGCCTTTGGCCATAGTAGATGATCCATAAGATTCTAACCTTGAACGCCTCTCGAATCTCTTCCTCAGAGTCGGTATCCTTCATCTTTCTTGCCATCATGGTAAGAAATTCTAATCGCGTAAGCCTTGTGAATCATGTTCCATCCAGTTCTGTGCCGTACCTGGGAAATCAATGGTACCGTTGTTGTCAGCGTCGACCTCGTTGATCATATCTTGTAACTCGGACTCGGAAGGATTTTGTCCAAGGGATCGCATGACGGTACCCAACTCCTTGCTAGTAATTTGTCCTATGAACTCGCATATCAGCTTAGTTCTTCTCATGTGTTGTCATGTTTGATGGTAATGTGGTCCTAGATGTTTGGACAGTTGTTCGAGATAGGGGCTGGACCGGAATAGGAAGCATGTAGATGGATGGATGAAAGAAGATGGTTGATCTGCGACATTGAAAGGATAATTTGAAAGTACGAACCATCACCATTCTTGTCCTGTAAGGTCGTAAGTTATTAGCTTCCCAGGCTTGAGATATGCCCTGAGAGATGAGCTTGTGAAGCTATACAAGATGAACTTACAAAGAGGGAGAAGGCCTCCTTGAATTCAGAGACTTGCTCTTCAGTAAGAGAATCAGCCTGTATAAATGCGCACGTTAGTTATGATCGTGCCTCTATCCATCCGTTTCATGCTTCCGACCTTCCAACTGGAAGCTACAACTCCAAGCTGAGGGTTGAATCGCGGGGCTCTGTTAGGATGCAGCCTCCTTGGAAATGAGGACGAACCATTGTTTATGAGTTTGGTTAAGAAGGATGTAAAGTGATTTCTGAGCGTCAAAGGGTCTGTAGGATATGGAGGATAAAGAGACAGTCGGCAAGGTTGGATGAGAGAGAAAGAGAAAGAGTCGAGAAGGAGAAGCTCTTGTTAACGTTGAGATACTTAGGGTGGGTGGATTGCAATTATGATTCAACTATTACTAGGTAGATGTTTTGATCCGGTAGGCCATAGAGACCTTGATGGTCGCTATACGGTCGCCGAAAAGGGGGTAGGCATGTAATTACCTCCTCTAAAGCTGGGGGAGGAAGGCTTAAGGTTGGCTTGGGTTGGGAGGGAGAAGAACCTCACACATTGAACAAGACAACATGAGACCGTCAATCCTTTTCACAACCTTCAACACAAATCGCCACCATCCTTTGATTTTCTATATGAAGTTCTGCATTTATTATATCCTCTAAGACTCGTACCCATACTCATCAGGTATTGTAAGATTCATTTCCAATCGCCATGTGGCGTGATCGTACAAATCTGTATGTTCTTAAAACCTTCCCTTTCACAAGCTTACATACTGAGATGTTGCGACGTTGCGACGTTGCGATGTCGCGGTGTTGCGATGTTGAAATACTGAGATACTGAGGTACTGAGGTACTGAGGTACTGAGATGCTAAGATACTAAGATACTGACACCTAACCAATCTATCACAGCTATATCTCCTATCGACAATCATATGCACATCACCCCGCAAAGAAACCAATATACTCAAGCGCTGCCGGCAATGCGTATTCAGACAATATTGGAGGGGCGTCAGAAGAGCGCAGAGGGCTCATGTCCGCTGGCGCATTCGAAGATGATGGAGATGCGATAATAGAAATGGATCTGTTACCTCCGAGATGGGCAGATATTAGCGATGAAGTCACAGAATACCTCAGGGATATCGCGGATAAGAGTCAAAAATTAGAGAAATTACATCAAAAGCATGTACTTCCAGGATTCGATGATGAAGAAATCAAGAAGAAGGAAGAAAGGGAGATCGAATTGTTGACACAACAAATTACAAAAGGATTTCACGATTGTCAGAGGGCGATTCAGAGAGTAGAACAAATTGTTCGTGATTCGCGGCATCAGGGAGGAATAAGTAAAGGCGAAGAAACTATGGCGAGGAACATCCAGATTTCACTTGCATCCAGAGTACAAGAAGCAAGTGCAGGGTTTAGGAAAAAGCAAAGTACTTATTTGAAGAGTGAGTCTTGTATTGCAATGATTGATATGTTCACGATGAAGTCGTCAAGAAGCTCTACTAACCAATATCAGAGTTACGAGGCTTAGGCGGAATGAATGCACCTATCGAACGAACATCGACTCCTGTTTACAGTAATTACATCGACCCTTCGATCATGGAATCCGATGCCGATAAATCCTTCTCTCAAGCAACTCTCCAACAGACCTCTCAAAAACAACTCACATCCAACGATGCAGCCATCATGCAACGAGAACGAGAAATCAATGATATCGCACAAGGTATCATTGAACTTGCCGACATATTTAAAGAGCTCCAAGCCATGATTATAGATCAAGGAACAATGTTAGATCGCATAGATTACAATGTGGAAAGAATGGCGGTGGACGTCAAAGCTGCAAATGTGGAATTGAAGGTTGCAAGCGGATACCAAAGACGAGGAACCAAGAGGAGAATCATTTTGCTATTAATCCTATTAGTTGTAGGTATGTTTATTTTGCTATTGGTAAAACCTAAGAAGCATAGAGGAGAGGTAGAGGAAAGCGTACCACCACCATCACCACCATCACCACCTTAATGATGAGATATTACTTTTTTGTAAGATGAATGACATGCACGTGTTTTTGATGGGAGAATCGGGCAATAAAATGCAATCAAATGCTTAACCTTACGAGCTGTATCCTCCCTATCACCAACGCGAACTTTCATAGAGAAGCCATAAGATTTAACGCTCTTGAATAAAATATACTTGAGTATTTTACGTCGGCCACACTCAACAGCGTGGCGGCGCAAACTTTCAAATCCAGCATCATCATATCCTCTTCATTTCCCTCCCCTTCCCCCCTAAAACATACAGCTTGCCATTTTCCTCGCTCCCTGTGAGTATGCTCATAGTACGCGAGTAGTTCATCCTTGAGTTATGCATAGAAGGGGGGTGCTGGTAGGTGGGAGTCGCTTGGGAAAAATCTATATTGTGATATTTACTTGTTGGAATATTTATATGCTGGGAAATTGACGTTGGAAAATTCATATGTGGTAAAATTCACTTGTGAAATGGATGGATGGCGGGCGTTTCGCTTAGAGTTAGGGGGGCTTTTTTCTCCACTTTTTGGTGGTGTGGGGGTGGGGGTTGGATGGGTGTGCGGACGAGGGGGGAGGGGAAGTGGAAGGTAGAAGGTAGAAGGTAGAAGGGAGAACTGCGAAGGCCTATCAGTACAGTACATCAGAACAATACATTTCGCAAATCATTCCAGGGAGTACTGAACGCTACATTGCGGAATAGAAGTCTGGCACTTGATATCGAGACGAAGAGGCGCTCAACTCCGGACTATCCTTTACCTTTCTTCGTTTTTACGGTCGCTATACGTGTTCTGTTATCGTCAACGCCACTTATCGATTCTTTCCTTCCACCATGGTAGAGTAGATTCCTCATCGATCAAATATATCAATAGTCCCTACCATCTCTTACGTCACGACCCCCCGAACCTTCTTAACGCACCGGTAGCTTCGAGCTAAGATCCCTATCGACAGACTCTCCTCATCCCAATCACCACTCTGCGACACATAACGCTTTACCAGCGATCGACCTATTGCAATATTTCCCGGTCGCTGCGCGCATAGCATTATCATCTTTGCAAGCTTCCAAAACGTCAAAGTCGGACTTGAAGCAAGAGGTACTGCCCGCTAATCAAGCCCAACCATCTACATATGTCCACGGGCCACACAATCTTTGAATTCGATGACCTTGGCAAGGTTCCATTGGAATCCCTGCATGCCCTTCAAGATGAAATTGTGAACCGATTCGTGCGCTGGAGGTTTGAGAGTTTTGTGCATGGGTTTCAAAGTCTAGGACCCATATCGTGCTTGCGTTGGCCTTCCTGTGACTTGCGATAAAAGCATAAGTGCATCTTTGCGAGCCCTACTCGAGTGCACACAATTTCTCATGCAATTGTTGAGAGCGTGAGTGGTAGAATTCGTTCGGAATGGCGTCTTTTGGCAATATCTAGCGCTGCGCACCAGGGGACCAAAGTGCCCCCTCGCATTTCCGCAGATCTTCTATGAGAATATGCAGTGGGGGCATCACCGCTCTCCTAAGTGAAGAAGGAAATACCACATTCAGTTATCTTCATGAATAGAACTGCCTGAATATGCAATTGATTTGCAAGTAAGTACACATCGTATGCAACAGGAACTCGAGTGACGTATCCTCATGCCATCACCGACATGCCACTTAGAGCCTACCCTTGAAAAACTCCCAAACTGGGTTTGTTAAGGATGAAGCGCGAGGATAAGGTAGTTATATGCTCACGGATCTCAGGATGAATCGAAAGCCCAGATTCCACAATTCCCAGTTGGGCGAGAAATAGCACTGAATGTTTGGAGCTGGGAATGCGATTAAGTCTCATATCTTCATCTCAAACCCGACTTGATAAATATCACCAGATTCCTGTCATGGATCTTTTAAGCAAACATTGGATCTTCAGGGGGGTGGGTGAGTATTTACAAACCGAGGGATGGGGAAATAAACATCCATACATATATAAATATCATCCCTAATATTATGCGTTACACTCTTGAAGATATGAGCAACAACCTCGATATTCTCGAAATTAGATACTGTTAGTGTTGCAGAATTATGGTTGTCACGGCCGATCTGATCGCTATCACCCACAATTGCGATCAAGTTAGCCCCTTCAAAATATGGGCAATCTTTTGCCAGCTCGCATGTAACACGATGAGGTAGCTTGTACTCGTGGGGCGTGCAAATGCTCAGACCTTGCGTGGTGTGAATCGAAAACAGTATACCCAAGCCTTTTATACTATCGCCCTTTCATAAGCCAGACGAGATTCATTGACAACAGAACCTTAATTACCCAAAAGGGCAATCCATAGGGAAAATTTCCGATCGACCAAATCTCCAACAAACCTTCAATCGATCCAACATTTCAGCGCGGCCAAAAGTTCAACTCAACTCTCGAAATCCTCGAGATCAGTTGCCCTTCATTATGTCTTACACTCAAAGATACCGACCAGCTACCGCTTCGCAATTCCTCATATACAACTAAATCATGTCCACTAGAGACGATACCCTGGTTTGAGATACGTCTATTATAATCTCCTCTCGGAGATGTAGTACTGACACCATAATAGGCTTGGGACTAGGAGCAAAAGGAACGGCAACCGGAGAAAAAGATGACAGTTATCTACGGGTCCAAACCAGGTCGAAAGGAGAGAGATTTTTTAATTGACCTCGGCACCGGAGTCAACCGCAAGAAGATGGCTTCGAGATGTATCGCACCCTGATAGCTCTTATTATATACCATGACCATCCCGCAATAGTTCCAGTTGAAGAGAAAGAGAGAGGGGATGAGAGAAGGTGCTAGGCAACGTGTCTAGGTATTGAGGAGAGATCCCATTCTATTTACTAAGATGAGTATCAAGGTTCGAGATGATTTCCCATATCATTAGAAAACGTGCATTTCAATACTTTTCAATATATAGAAGCCCTTGTGCGACTGTCCGACCTACAAAGAAGTCTTGCCATACACACCCATTACGTAAAGGGTATTGTGATACATGGGGGCCAAAATATTGATGCAGTGATTGCTCATATCACACGAGATGTGCCACAACTAGGCATAGACGGATAAATAATAATATGCATAACAAAGAGCCAATGTGTTTAAAGACGTCCTGACAATTGAAGCTTTGGATTTCAGGGGAAATTTCTCAAAATTCTCACTTGAAGGTTTGCGATATGAAGTATGCAAAACATACTTGCATCGCATGAGATTTTGATCATGTTATGCGGTCAAGTTGACACACCAAAGTTTGTATGATGGAGTGCGACCCGCTAGTGAATCTTGAATAACCCCTGCAGACGCGGGCTCTGATGCTATATAAACATGTTTGAGCCGAGCGAATCAGAACTTTGGGTATTGTAAATGGAAAAAAGAAACATATAAAAAGAATCTACAAAAAAGAAGATATCGTTCAAGTCAAGGATCTCCACGCGCTTTGCTTGTTACTCCCATTTCTCCCATTTCTCTCAAGTCTGGAGAGTATTCATAATGTATCCTTTCAACATAATCAATCACGGCAGGAAGGGATTAAACCAGTATTGTGGAATCGGGTCGTTATTGGATCGAATTAGCCGAGAATACTCTATTCGAAAGCATCGATGAAGCCTGCCCAGTGCTTGAAAGCATTGAAATAATGAAAAGAGATCTGTATCCGCTTGAGTAGGCTTCTCCCCACCGAGACACCAGAATGGTTCTTTGATATCAGGAACTCCGGGGCTGGCCTTTCGTAAAGAGTCTAGGACCCATTAAGACGTTGCCATGTTTCCTCTCGGAACATATGCATCTCCTAAGGCGTAAACCTTTCCGTTCCTTAGTCGCGTAAGGTAGTTTCATTCTGACCTTGACGAGATTTTCAAACAAAATACGAAGAGGATAAGGGGGAGACCTAGGACGTTTTCCCTCTGGGTATAGTAGTTCTCGATTCAAAGCTCTCGAATCTAGAACCCCGAACTGGTTAGAGACCACCACAGCCCAACTAGTGAAGCAGTATAAGGTCTTACTCCCTCCATAGAAAGAAAGTTTGTCCTTGAGAAGAACACGATTTGCCGTATTCTAAGTTTTGACTATGAGATCCAATGATACTTTGAGATCAGGCAGGGCATCTGATACCACCAAGCCCTCTATGAGAGTGTGGAATCGGCCGGTATAAAAGAGGATGGCCCTTCATTGCCCACTGAGATATGTGAGATTTTCCGTTTTGGTGCGGGTCGAGGTGAGCCAGCATCCAAGTTGTGTTTCACGTTGACAAGCCGAAGGTGAAGTTCGGGTTTGGTAACGGGTGAAGACCATACATAATTTCCCGAATCTAATCAGCCACAGAAGAGAGCAATGGTGTTGATGGTAAGTGTGTATAGAAAAGACTTGAGGCTTGAGGCTTGAGACCACCGGTGGACTTGAGTCTTGGGTCTTGAGATCTCGCGATAGTTTGATGAGAATCAATGAGCATGAGGAATCCAGTTCGAGACCTTATGTTATGCCTTCTCGACAAACATTGGATGATACTGCATTGGTTGGTTGCACCTGTACGCCATACACAGGGGGATTCGCGTGGTGGTTTGACAAAGCAATTTCGAGGCTGTTTCAGTTAAACTTTAACGGAATTAAACTCTCTCATATAAGGTTCCAATCTTCATTGCATCCAAACCAATTATAACTTTGTAGCAGTAAATAGCACACGTACAACGATCATTGTACATACGAGGTTGTTGATGTAGAGGAGAGGAGAGGAGTTACTCAAGTACTTCGTAAACTACTCCGTATTCCATCTTGAGACAACTTCGCGAGTCGGATCAATGGGAAAGTCACGCTTCCATGCTCGGAACTTGCCGAGACACTCACATGACCCCGAATCATCCATCCGGCTTCACATATGGCAATATTCAAGAGATTCAATACTTTGGATTGGAGCACATGGCAAACATTCATCAAAGGTTTCACAAAATACTTTCTACGAGTGAATTCCACGTGTAGATATCGCCGATAACATATTACGAAATGAGTGAGTGAGTGAGTGAGATTTACCGTTCTTCTTACTTTCAGTCATCCCAACCAGTTCTCATTCCAAACCACCTCCTTGCTTGCTTGGGCTATCTATTGATTTGATCAACCAACCAACATTGGAGATGAGGGACTCTATCGATAATCGGACGGCTGTTGACCGATTACGAGCGATATTTAAGAGATCTGACCCTGGGCCCGAATATGAACCTATCTCGAGCAGTTCCAGTATTCACGAAGATGATATCCGCAGACCCGTCCTCGTCTTATCAGACCAGGCAGAAGGAGAGCCATTCTCATGGCTCGACTATGGAATCTTTATGTTAATCGGAGTGGCAATGCTCTGGGCATGGTATGTACCACGCTGAGGTCTCGGGAGGGCGCAGAAGCTGATATCTTGACAGGAACATGTTCTTAGCAGCCGCGCCATACTTTCAAAGTCGATTCCAAGACAATGAGAACATCCTCCAGCACTTCCAATCTGCGATCACTTCCGTATCAACGGTTACGAATTTTGGCTCTATGCTACTCCTCAGTCACCTACAATCAAATGCCTCGTACCCGAAACGAATCATAGCCTCTCTCATCCTCAATACTGTTGTTTTTACGCTTCTTGCAATATCCACTTCATACTTCCGGGATGTTTCGTCGAGTAGCTATCTGACTTTCACATTGATAATGGTATTCTCGACCTCCTGTGCAACTGGACTTCTACAAAACGGTGCATTTGCCTTTGCGTCAAGCTTTGGCAGGCCAGAATATATACAAGCTATTATGACCGGACAAGCAATCGCCGGAGTTCTACCATCAGCGGCACAAATTGCGACTGTTTTGGCTGTCCCACAACCAGATCGCTGGGCCGACAAAGATATGGAAGTTACGGATGTGAAGGAAAATACAACTTCGGCTTTTGTCTACTTCTTGGCAGCTACAGCCATCAGTGTTTTAACACTAGTCTTTGTCTTTCCTTTACTTCGAAAGCATAATCGAATCATCGAGAGTCGTGCGGCGTCCTCAACTGGCAGTGATGATGGAGTTGACGACAATCGCAAACATGAAGTCGTCAGTATGGTCAGACTCTTCAAGAAACTTCATTGGCTCTCATCAGGAGTGTTCATGTGTTTTGTTGTTACGATGTTCTTCCCAGTATTCACATCAAAAGTGGTTTCAGTAATACCCGCTGATCGCGCCCCGCGAATCCTCCAACCCGAGGCTTTCATTCCCCTCGGATTCTTAGTCTGGAATGTCGGTGATCTTTGTGGCCGTTTACTTCCACTTCTACCTTTTAACATCAAATCACGACCTATTCCGCTTTTTGTATTCTCCATTCTTCGAATTGCTTTTGTCCCTTTGTACCTTCTTTGTAACATTGAAGGCAAAGGAGCAAAGGTCAATAGCGATGTGTTCTACCTTATCGTTGTTCAAGGTGGATTTGGACTTAGTAATGGCTGGCTTGGCAGTTCTTGCATGATGGCAGCCACTGAGTATGTCGATGAAGAAGAAAGAGAAGCAAGCGGATCTTTCATGATGACCAATTTAATAGGAGGTTTGATGATTGGATCACTCCTTAGTTTTGCTGCCGCTGGCATTTCATAATTGCATCAACATAGGCATTAGATTGTATTTACGGGAGGGAGTTTGGAGCGATACCATGCATGGATTGGCGTTGGAAGTTGATTTGCTAATATCTTGGTCTTAAGACTGTTGATATCATGGGATAATTTATGGGAAGGGAGCCTGACATTCACATTTTGCATTCAAACAGCGAGAGAATTTCAGGTTATCTTATTTGCTCTATAATTTGCATGTATTTTTTCTCTTGATGAGATGCTTGTGCCAAAGTCTCGTAAAGTATGAACGAGACGGTAGAAGGATACTCAAAGAAAGACTTATCATCTAGTCGTGCATAAGACTTGACTTCCTCGATACTAATCCCCGTATCTCCCATTTCCTAACATCCATTGAATTTGGATGGAATTCTCTCCCCGGGCTTTTCTTGCTCAGTTCAATTTATCATCTTATCATCTTATATCATGGGATGAGATACGGCAATACAAGCTGGTTGGTTGACATAGTATCAATGTAACAGTTCCTCGTTTTCTCCTTGCCTTCCCCTTACACGGACGCTCTTGTTTGCTCGACAAATACCTCATATTGCACCTTCCCCCAAGGAATTTCGACGTTGTTGATATATTCCTGTCTCAACTTGATTTGAACAATTATATCCAGTCCAAAAACGAAGACATTTCCTCTCTATCAACAGACCTCAATTTCACGATTTATTGTATGAGAGAGACTTGCTGGAGCTATCGATTCAAGTTTTCTGCTTCGATTTTTATTGATCTCCCCACCCCACCTCTCCTATTCTGTAAGTTTAAGGCAGGATAGGCGAGACTCGCTGACGCTTGTTATTGGTTAGGAGGATGTAGGAAGGAACGGTCCAAACTTTCAGAGGATTCAAGCAGAGAGGACCGGATGAGAGTAATATTAGGATTGTAAATGAATGATATAAATGCTGCATAATGCTGGGGAATATGGCAAGGAGAATGCTTTGATACAGCATCACCTCGTAAAGCTATATTCAAAGCCCTGGGTTGCCTGCTCTTGAAGCTAAGCGAGAAATCATTCATCGCCGCATTACATGTTCTGATAGCCATTGAATAGGATTTGTCTGAGCGATCCATTGAACCCTTCTAATCTCACAATTAGCACGATTCGTCTGTTTCGAATTCGACTCGCCTGCACCGGTCTTTCCGCTTTCGGTCTTAACCTCTCGAGAGCAACTTTCCTCAAAAGCTTTCAACTCATCTATGCTGACCTTCCGCTTTACAACTCAAACCGCGTTAATCAAAAATCTTCTCACTCTTCACTTATATCTTCCTCATATATTTCAGGGCTTTGCATGAAGGATACCCGACCGATCACAACAGCTGGAATCTTTCATACAAACAGCAACCCCGCCTACCTTGACCATTTCTACTTTACAACCCATTCCTGGGCAGCCAAATTTCCCCCACTTCTTCCTGGTGTTCTTCTAATATTCCCCCCATATTGTTTGATGATTTACTTGAAAGGTATCCGACAAACTTCACGCTCAGTTCCCGTTGGTATATCCAGCCAATTGAAAAACAACTATTGCATCTACTTCGAATCTCTACATTTCCGCCTGTAATGTTTCAAATCAACCTCTAACCCCTAACTCCAAAGATGGAAACCCCCCTTTCAAGCTTATAATATATCAAGTATAGTCAAATTGTTCTGCCTGTTGATCATTTCTTTTCAAATGTCAATTTTATTCGCTGGGGTAATTTGCCTCCATACATATTTTCCACAGATCAAAGTCTGGTACTCTTTTCTTAGAACACTAAAGCTTAAATACATATCATCTCTACTGCTTTTGTCTATATCAATCAATCACCAATCCTCATTTTTATCTTCACAATTTCCATCTAATGTCTACCTGTGCTGCCTGAGCGCAGAGACTTCTCTTCTTCTTCTATCGACTTAGTTGTGATTTGCTCAAGGGATCACTACGCATAAAACTAAAAGTCAAATATTAGTTAGTTTACTAAAGAGAATCACACTATCCATATAAAGCAGGTCTCAAAGAGGTTGGGCTGATGACATCTCTTCTCAACCATTCACTTCTTACACGCTTTTTCCATGTTCACCATCTATTTCATCTGCAGACAAAGAGTTTTGCCCTTCTGGAGCAACACCCTACTTAAATAAGAATCCTTTTTCCGAATCAAACTACCTCCACTCACCATTGCAGTACTCAGTAGGTAGTCCATCAGTCATGGCAAAAGATCCAGAAGGCGGTAAACCTGCTGGACACGATGTCCACTTATCATCACTCTCACCTGGATCTATTAACTCTATAGACGATACTTCCTCCATGAGTTCATCAACACTCGTCATCTTTCTCATCGCCTGGACATGTTAGTTCTGTAGACAAGGCTCTCACAGCAGTTCATCTTAACTTTTCCTCTGGAAAGTTGCCTGAAGATTTAGACAGCCCTAATGAGATGAATATTGGTGCTCATAAGTGCCCCTACACTGATTGGGACAAAGATTTCCCAACCAAGCAAGGAGTAATAAATCATAGCCGTATCCACTTTACCGATGAACAGAAGCAATTCTTATGTCCCCATTCAGGTTGTGAGAGACGTTACTCTTCCAAAAATGGGCTGAGCTCCCATTATGGTTCTGAGCATGGTGATAGATCAACCTGGCATCCATGTCCCATGGCTGAATGCCTGTTGTCATTTTACAAACTAAGAAATTTAAAGCTGCATCAGTTGGATCATGGGGTCTATTGCTGTACGGCACATAGATGCGATTATTAATGCTATAGCGAAGAAGAGCTATCGGCTCATAGGGATGTAGGTTATCCACCATAGTCCATTGTATAAATGATTTCAAAATTATCTTGTAGCGAAACCATTCAGAGACATTTAAGCTTCATAAGGATCGTGTTGCAGAGGCCAAACATGCTGATGAAGTCAGAAAGGTGCAAAAGGTGAAAAAAACGGAATACTAGCAGATCGAAAAGTATGGAGTTGTATGGAGTTGGTAGCAACCAAGGCGATGAAAAAGAGGGATATTATAATGAAAAGGGCAATCGAGAGAAGCCTGTTCACTATGGGGAAATAAATAGGTCACTCAAAGGATGGAATTGTCCCATAAGAGGTTGGAAAACTTATAGGAAGTCTAAATCTGATCTTCATGCGCACTGGCAGGTATGTTTTCTCTCTTTAATTTCCATTCCATTCCATCCATGGTATGACTTGGTAGACAGGTGAATCCGTTGATCTCCCCTATTCACAAGTTGATTGATTTTGGTACGGCAGGTATTCGTACTGACCGTGTTATTTCATTAGGAAAAACATCCAAACTTGCCTGAACCATCCGATATTGCTTCCATGGTTTCAAACACATCTGTGCAATCAGCTGAACACAATCCTAATTCTTTCTTGGACGATGCTCATCGGGTCGGAGGTAAGATTTCCCATATATTTTTCTCGCTTAATTTGTCAACCACAATTCCACTTTCCTTTTACCTTCCTACAATTACAACTAAAACCGCAAGAATATTTCAATTGTTGTTGTTTTTGTCTTGAGCTGAATAACATTTGCAAATATGGAAGACCTCAAAGAAGACTATGACTTACCTTCTGCCAATGTAGGATCTGAACAATCTCTTGCTTCGAACACTTCGGCTTCCACTCATCAACCTATTGCTCATCACCAACCAGCTATGGATACAAGAGAAGGCACGGCAAACAATAATGTTCTTCAAATTCCAACTTCTCAGTTTAAGAGAGAGACGGATGATATCGATACAGTAAGTTATATGGTGTGCTTTGATTCTTTTCCCTTTTGACCTATCTTCTTGGTTTCAGCTTTTCGCTGTTGATGCCTTTCTTCAAACAAGCTGGGAAATTCGAACTATTGTATTGAATCTATGATGGAGAAGAACATATTGATTAATATTATTCCACTATTTCCATTCTCTTATCCATCTTGTCGGCATTTTATCTTCCTACTTTTACCTCCACCTTTTATTTCTATCATCCAGTTTCTTCTTATACATTCTACACAGATTCTTTATAAGCTCAAGTGCTAATCAAGTCTTGCAGACTGCTGGCAACATGAACAGTTCAGACCCTAAAGATATCACCTCAACTCCCTCGGCCGCGTCTTCCCATTCTTCTGCGATTGCATCTACTCAAACTCGCCCTTCCCTCCACAACACTTCCCGCTCATACAATCCTTCAACCCTCCCACCACGCCACGGAGCTGGCACTATGCGCCCGTCTCTTTCTGTCTCAGTTAATGATCCTGGCAATTCTTCTATCCCTTCTACAAATCGTCCAGCTACTGCTACCTCAGCACTATCTTCTAATAATCCTTCTATTTCTCCCAAAGGTCGTTCGGCCAATCATCCAACCATGTCTCGTCCCGTCCATCGTCGAGGCGATGGACGTCCCTTTCAACGTGCAACAGAAGCTCGTCGTCTTAGTCCTCCTCTTACTAGGGGCAATCGATCCATGATGACTGGAGCTTCTCTTCCTCTTGCTTTCAACCGGACTAACCCAAATGATGCCAGGAAGTCTCGAGCCCAAGCCCAGACAAGGGCTCAATATTCTTCCCGTGCTTCTTCTGCATTGGATTCTAACGAAGATGATGATGATGAAGAAGAAGAGGGAGAGGAAGAGGAAGAGGAAGAAAGCCTATTTGTATCTCCAGTTGACGACGGCAAACCTCAGCAAAGTACCAGCACCAGTACCGAGTCCAATTCCAATTCCAATTCCAATTCTCGTGTCTTGGGCGTCCGAGGCTTTGCCAACATGCCATTGCCCAGAGATCAAGATTCCGACGAGGAAGATATGAGACCAAGTCATATATTGAGGCAGGAACGCCGTGCCGCTGCTGGCCGATCCCCATATTATCCCCCGGGTGCAAGGGATAGGTTTGGAAGACCATATGCCAGGACTGCGGGTACCGACTCTGTGGCTCGTGCTAAGAACGTCTCTGATTCTGCTGGCTTTTCTAATGATCCAAAGAAGGCTGGCAAGGCGGCTGCAGCTCGAGCTCATTATTCGGATGATGATGATGATGCATTTGATGAAGATTTTGCTAATACCGTGAGTTGATCCTCCCACTCTATTTATTCTATTTTCCTTGGAGGAGATATACTAACACCAGACAGTCATCCGGTGACTCTTCTGATGAAGCTCCTCGTCGTAGTCGTCGCTCCACAAACCGCGACAACAGCACTCCCTCTGCCCCCGAACCCCGTCGTCCCTCTGCCAATACCACAAGTCATCCAGGACCCCCCCGAACCCCCTCGCCCAACCATGCAAGCTACACGCCCTACCAAGTCTACCGAGCAGACCTCGAGTCCCCACCACCATCCTACCTCATCAAATCCCCCGGCGTCATCGACCGTCGCGTCCCCTACGTCGACCGAGCGGAAAACGAATTCCTCAGCGACGTCGGCGTCGTTCAACCCGAGGACCTCTTCGACGCCGACGACGTCTTCTTCCGTTTCCAAGAGCCCACTCCTCGGGAGCTGGAGCTCCAAGCACAATTCGATGCCGAGAAGGAACAGATGAGGCTCAACGCCATGGGTTCGGGATTCCGCGCCCCCATGCGCTTCGACACGTGTCCGTACACGGCGCCCGTCAACCGTCTCGAGCGCGCGGCCTGGGTCGCGCAGAGGATGCGTCTGGATGCGCTGGAGCTGGAGCTTCGAGCCGATGATGATGAGGATGATGATGTCGAGGATGCCGAGGAGAAGATGCTCGGTGCGCATCGTGACGCTGCGGCCGTCGACGTGGCCTCAGGTTCCACATCGAAGAAGCGAGCAACGTGCGCGGGTCCCGTCCGCGTCAAGAGAAAGTACACGTGGAAGGATCAGGAGATGAAGAATAAGCGGTCTCGCGGTGGCGTTCGTCGTCCCCGTGGTGGTGCGGCGCAAATCGATGGTGTGGATGAGCGGGTTCGTTCTGGGGCTGCTGATGCTGATGCTGTTGGTGCTGCTGATGCTGATGCTAACGCTAACACAGCAGGTTCCGCCACCAAGCGAGAATCTGCTTTCTAATTAAGCTTCTGCTACCCTCTCATCCTGCACATGCTGAGATCGCGATTGGCGCTCGTGCATTGGCGCTCGTGCAACCTCTCTATCTTTTCTCCATGCAGTTGTTCTTCTTCTTTTGTTTTATTCTTCTTCTTCTTCTTCTTAAGTCCCACACGATAAAATACTCATACCCGGCGTCATCATGGCTCATTCGGTAATCCTCGCATCGCACTTCCTCATGGCTCGTTTGGTCATCCTCGAGTATGCGAGTGGGTGAGTGGGTGATGCGTGCGGAATGACCGGCTTCGTATGGATTGGGATGCTTAGGATGGATACTAGGGATGCATGGATGGATGGATGGATATTAGGGATTCTAGGGATGCTAGGGATGGATGGGATGCATGGGATGCATGGGATGCATGGATAGATAGATACCAAATAGTCTGTGAGGAATCTGAAGGTGCGATTGATTATATTGATGTGATATGTGTGATGTGTGTATATGTATATAGTGAGATGTGTATAATTGTATGATTGCATGTAGTGAGATTGTGTGTATATGTATGTGATTGTATGATGGATATGTATGATATGATACTATGAGATGTACAAGATGACTTTATACCGTGCATTCTTTATCATATGCATCATGTATTATGTAGAAAAGGGGGGTAGCGAAGGGGAAAGGGAAAGGGAAAGGGAAGGGGAGCTGTAGATGGATTGCACATTATGTGAGATGGAGAGGAATATTTTTCTGTGTTTTGTTGTATGGTGAGTGAGTTGATGAGTTGATGAGTTAATGAGTTAATGAGTTAATGAGTTAATGAGTTGATGAGTTAATGAGTTAATGAGTGAGCAAGTAAATTAGTAAATGAAGCTTTAATTTTCAATGATATATATTTTTGTATATACACACAAATACTTTTATACGTATACAATTATATATACAATTATACTCTATATACACAGATACTTTTATACGTATATAATTATACATACACTTACCAATACTCCTATACAAGCACATATGAATATACAAATACTTCTATACGAGTACAAGCACATATGAATATACAAATATTTCTACACGCATATATATATATATATACCTAGAGTACATACTTTTATAAACGCATAAGAAAATAAGAAGAAGAAGAAATAAGAAGAAAAAGTAAGAAGAGCCTCATCCAGTACTCATTCACTCACTCACTCACTCCCTCACTTCCTCATTACTCACCCACTCACTCACTCATTTTTTTTTTAAAAAAAAAGAATTCATTTACAAGACAGTAAATTAACGAACCGATAGATTAACGAACCGATATCTTTCCGCGGAGATTGAGTGTTGAGTGTTAAGGCTTAAGAGTTAAGGCTTAATAAATTCTCAACCCTACATCAACTCATGACAGATACGGATAGATCTCCTCGAGTACAGGTGAGCAAGTATGTGATAATTCTATATACTTCTATACCGCCATACAGTTATGCAGCTCCCGATACCCAAGAGAGTGGGTTGATAGATGATATGGGGGGGGAGTATCTATCTATCTATCCCTCCATCGCTCCATCTATCTCTCTAAAGTATAAAGTATAAAGTATGATGAATTCCCATCTACCCTAAGCCTCTTGATAACTCTATGTTTCTGCGCTTATGATGATGGATGGTTTGTAAATGATTCTCTTGGTGCGTTAGGGAGGAAGCTAGCAAGCAAGCAAATCGGTTACCGCATGTTCCAGCTACCTGTCAACCTGCAGCTTCATGGCTCCCAGGGAAAAAAGTGCAATCCTTCCTTATTACTCGAGTGTAGAGTGGCGTAAGTGAGAAATGAGCTCCTATTCGGAATTGCTAGCACGGCCCGTTATAGCCCAGGTCCATCAAGAATCCTTCATCGGGATACGTTGTTTGTTAGCGATAGACCGAGTCAAGCCATACGGTATGCATTAAACCTTTCGGGATAAAAGACATTCATTGATAGGCTGCTTCAGATCCCTACTTTCTTCGCCACAATACCAACCCTCATCGATGAGCTCCTGTTGTTTCCTCCTCCATGAAGGATATTTATTGGCTGATTTGTAGTCGAGGTCCCCTAGACGAGCTTCGATGACTTGGTAATTTTTATCCATGCGAATGTACAAGGAACAATCTCTCAACGTCATCGCCACGCAAAGTTCATGAGATGCCACTCCTGACGTTAAAGATCCCTTGAGATCATACTCGGCCTGAAGATCACGAACTCGTTTGAGCAAGGGGTTTTGGTGGATCCAACTTGCGAGGGATTGTACAGCGGGGGCGTCACGGGGTTGGTGTAGGATGTGAGAAGCCGACGCAATATAACTTTCGAATTTCAGCTTCGGATGATCATCGACGAGGCTGAGCGGACAAAGATAGGATTGGAGATCGGTATTTTTTCTTTCTTCCCCAAGAGCTACGCGACGTGCGTGGAGGGCACACGTGCGACAGCGTATGGAATTAGGTGGCATTTCATGAGATGGAGACAGCCATTTTGGTTTAAATTCGACCACGGTCTCTCGCGCGGACTTTCCTGCGAGCTTGTGAGTACATGGAGTGATAGTCGAGAATACCAAGGACATACTAGGTGACATATCTGTTACCAGGAGACCAAAATCATCCTTTGCTAGAAAAGTGCCACTTTGAGCTCTGGATCGATAGAATTTCCCTTTTGGGGGTGGTGCAAGATGATTCGAGGTCGAAGTATCACCAGGATTGTCAAAACGTCTGAGATCAGTGTTGAGACCAGGAATTACATTAAGATGGCCGATATAAACCAGTTCTTGAGTGACTAACTGTTCAGGTTTGAACAGGGGTAAAATATACCCGAGCCATTGCTGATGTGATTCTAAAGTTGGAGCAGTGGTTGGAATATCTTTTCGAAGGCGTAGTAATTTCCCTTGAGGTAATTTAGCATCATGTTATGATGTGAATATTAATGTTTGGAAAGGAATTATTGAAAAAAAAAAAGAAAAAAAGAAAAAATTACCAGTAAGATATTCCAAGCCAAGATCATCCTTGTTCGTCTCGGTAAGCTCGCGTGATTTTGAATCGACAGTAATTTTATATATCACATTTGCAGCTCCTTCTGCAAGAACTTTGATACTGATGTTGTTGGTAGGAAGACAATAAGGATGCGTCGATGAGGTAGGCATTATATGAAAGGAAAAAGAAGTGAAGACGGAGAAGAGAGATGTTGGATGTTGGATGATTTGAAAGGATTGAAGGAGAGAAACCGGATTCGGATTGGATCTTTTGAAGTAACCCTAATGTATCATGTGGTGTTCATCTCGTCCACCGTAATCCGAATTCGGCTCTAGCGCAGATGGCGCTTGGACTTTCATCAGTTGGGGGCAAAAGAAGAAAAAGCCAAGTTGGAATGAATTGGTAGGGATGGCTGGATATCTGGATATCTGGATACTTGGATATATGCTTTGATATCATCGACGTGCAAAGTCTCATGAGCGAGGACGAGCAGTTCTGTAGATATGGAGCATGAAGTGGTAGGGAGGGATGGCTGTAGAGATACAACACGGGTCATATGAATGCGCATAGATATCCCATCAAGATATGATGAGCTCTTGCACAGTGACCTCGGATTACTCCAAGTTCAGCCGGACGGACATCTTGCAACTCATGATGTGCCACTCGCGAGACTTGTCATTCTCCGTTGAACACAGATGATCTTGACCAGAGGTCATGGAACACAAGCAAGATGAGAGAGGGAACTGACACCCAAAGCCATATATAGTGTCATGATCATATGAGAGGATAGAAGGTTGAGGCACCCGTATAATATAATATAATATACAGAGACAGAGAGACTCGTTGTATCGGGTATCACTGGATGAAGGGGGGGAATATGTCCTCAGGAGATGAATTTGGGTCAATGTCTTGATCCTGGAAGTCATGCATCTCACCCCTCCTGCGAGCCCCATGAGATATTCAATCTGATGACCCACGAGAGGAAAGAGAGGAAATCCCCCCAAGGCCGCAAGCATCGTTGAACTGTCAATTTCAAAGGACCTTCCATATGATCTGATATGCACATTCATCTGAACTTTGAAGAGAAAGAGGAGACTTTCGAAGGATTAGATGAACTACATCCCAGATGAAGATGCAATTGGAGATCATCGTTCACAATTTCATGCCACATATGATATTGACACAGGTGGAGAAGGGGAGAGA
>NGKF01000017.1:490981-529192 GCA_002162555.1 Monilinia aucupariae | reverse complement strand
GAGAGAGGGAGAGAGAGGGAGAGAGAGGGAGAAGGAGAGGGAGAGAGAAGGAGAGGGAGAGAGAGATGCCAAGAAGCAGAAGATAAGTCCTATGCAGGATTATTATGTAGGGCCATGCATAATTAATTATGCGAGCAGCAAAGAGAAGAGAAGAGAAGATCGTAATAATAGGCAACGAGGACTTTGTAAGGCGAGAGACAGTTCGGGTTCGGTTCTCCGGGAGCAATTTCGGAAGAGGGAAATTCCTTGTTGGAATTTTGAAAGGTTGGATTATTCTTATTTTACGAGAAAAGAGGGAGGAAGAAGAGAGAGAGAGAGGGTAGAGGGAGGGTAGAGGGGAAAAAAGCGAAGAGTTTCTTTTTAAAAAAATAGCCGCGGGATTGGGGTAAGGGTAAGGGTAAGGGTATATAAGAATGTGGGTTTATAAGAGGAGAAGAGAAAGAGAATGAGAGGATCTATAGAAGTAAAGAATGAGTGAAGTTGGAAGTGAAGGGAAGGGAGGAATGGGAAGGAAAAAGATATCACGAAAATAGAATGGATTTTTCATTTATAAATCTATAATTCAATCATATATAAATCATAAATCTTCGGTTGATTGACGAGAATAATATAAATGTATGTACGCGGATATATATAATCAAAACAATGTTCAAGTGAAGAATTCGAATTACTAATCAAGGAATCGATCTTGCATTAAGTATATTATGTAAGCGAAAATGGAGAGAGAAGAAATGGGGAGGGGAAGAGAAGAGAAGAGAAGAGAAGGAAAGAAGAGAAAAGAAAAAGAAAAAGAAAAAGAAAAGAGAAAAAAATCAACTATTCGTATGAGCCTTCCCTTTCACGTACCATCAAGCAAAAGCACAAGCATAATAATCATCATCTATAAAAACGAGAGAGAGATTTACGAGTATATTATATTATATTATATTATCGTAACATAATATAACATATTCTATTTACCAACTATTTACAAAGTCTTTACTGCTCCCACTTATCTCTCGACTTCCCTCCCACCTTCCGTCTTCATCTTCATCTTCATCTTCATCTGAAGTCAAAGAAAGACAAGATACCCACGATCAAGCTCCCCGGCTCTTACGTCACACGATAAATCCATTTAAACTTCCTTCCGACCAAACATTTCTCACCTCTCACCTCTCACCTCTCATCTCTCACGCCATCACCATCAACCAGTGCTCGTCCTTTACCCACCTTAGCTCCCGCCCTCGATTCTTCTCTCCTTCATGAAGCTCCCGCAAGCTTAAGAACAAACAACGCGACTCCCACCCAAACACATATCCTCCCTCTCCAACGAAGCACGTCTACTCTAATGTCATTTCATTATGGCGTTCAATTTCAACTGGTCGCCTTTAACGGCCGATGCGGAATTCTATCAGAGAGCTCAAGAGATGCTCACAGCGGCCCTCAATAAATCACCAAAGCCACCGATTATCAAGGATGATATTTTGGTCAACGAGTTGAATCTGGGTTCGGTCCCTCCAGATTTGGAGATCTTGGAGATTGGAGATCTGGCCGAGGATAGGTTTAGGGGAATCTTCAAGATGTGTTATTCGGGTGATGCTTTCTTGACTTTGAAAACAAGAGTTCAGGTATGTTTATCATCATCGTCATGGTCGCCTACGCACCAATCTTCATTGTCCCCTCGCACATTGGGTCGAGCATTTGGTCGAACGATAGATGAGCTGTCAGTGCAGAATTCCTCCATGCGCATAGAGAGGGGTCGCCTTGTGATTTTACCGCTCAACTCGCATACGGCTCATGCTTCTCTTCTAACACATGCTAAAATACGTCAACACAGGCCAATCCGCTAAATAATCACCTGTTCTCAAAACCATCTTTCACATCTCCACAACCACTCGCGGCAGGTGCGGGGCTCACGATCCCATTACAAATCACCTTGTCAGAGATTAAATTATCCGCCTTCATCATCGTGGTTTTCTCGAAACAAAAGGGTTTGACCTTGGTTTTCCGAAATGATCCACTGGAATCCCTCAAGGTCTCCTCCACCTTCGACTCCATACCCTTCATCAAGGATTATCTACAAAAGGAAATTGAACAGCAGCTGAGGACCTTGATGATGGATGAGTTGCCCGCGATCATTCATCGGTTGTCATTGAGGTTGTGGTGTCCGGAATATAGAGCAAAGGAAGATCAAGAGTCGGCCGAAGCGACAAAGAAAGCGAAGGTCGAAGTGGCAGTAGATCCATTTGCAAGCCCACCACAAGATGCGGTCGATGCACGTGGGAATGTTCTTGATGCAACTGAGATATCCAATTTGTCATTAGATGGTGGGTCGGAGATCCATTCATTGTTCTCGCAGAAGAATTTACTTCGATTGGCGGCACTCTCAAACTCTCATCGGACATTGTCACTCTTCACTCCTTCGATCCGAGATGCAGTATTTCGAGCATGGGCACCATCGGACCGAGGAGACTCGGCTGGAACAAATACACCCGCAACTCTTTCGTATCACAGATCGCAATCATCCATCGGAGGTCAAAGTACAACCTACACCTTCACGAATAGAAGTTCTGATGATGGGCATGGTGGTATGCCATCGAGGCCATCATTGGTAAATATGAATTCAGCTACAACCGGATTGAGTCTCGGTGCAAATAGGGGTTCAAGATCACATTCTGCAAGGAAGAAGAAGAATAGAGTGGTCAATTTGAGAAAGCCCAAAACCACAGATGACGCTAGTGCCAGTGGCTCAAGTGAGACTGCGTCAACGACTGCAGCATCCGAGTCGGTTATCTCACCTCGTATTCCAGAAGAACCTGAGGATATTCCTGTCACCCCACCATCTGGAAAGGTACGATTTAGTAGTATCGACCTTGGAGACTCACCGAAGAAATTGCAGCCATCTCGTTCTATGACTCCGGAGCAAGGAAAAATGGACCAAATCCCAGCACTCACCGTGGAACCTGCTACACCGATTCAGTCACAACAGCAGAAACGTCCGGCATACCTTGAATCCGCGTTTACATCATACACTCACGAGAAGTCAGCCACTACTCCACCACATACACCCTTCTCATACCCACATGGTCTTCACTTCTCCGCAAGTGAATCACCATCGGGAATTCTTGAGCAGGCTTGGATCATGAAGATGGCTTCTGAACTTGCCCGTCGTCGACATGATGACAAGGCCGCTCGTGAAGGGTTCTGGTCTACATCAAGCAATGGAGATGATGCTCCACCAGCTTATGAACCTAAAGCCTTGTAATGTAGGCACTATGACCTCCAAACAATCAAACCTGTATAACATGTCAAGTTTTCCCTTTTGTTTTTGTTTTTTTTTTTCATCTTGCTGGAGTTTTGTGGGGAAAATCATGGACTTACGAACACTCCACTCTTTTGTGTTTCTGGAAGTACCTAATATTGATAGTCTTGGTGCTGCGATTTAGCGAGTTTGATTTTTACTGGTCAAAGGAAGCGCTGGACCTCATGAGAGGTTTGGCCTAATTTGGATGGATGGTTTGGGCTAGGTTGGGTTTGCGGTTGGGAACTAATCTTGTGGGTGATTCGGTGGCAGGTACATCAAAAGTTGGTTTTTGAGGGTGGTTTCATTTGAGCGATTTGTTTGTGTGGGATTGTTGAGTTCTGATCATAGCATGATGATTTGTTAGGTGAGGGTGAGGGTGGAGGTGGATGTTGTTTTGGATTTTATATACTTGCGGAACTTTACGATTCCTCTCCTGACCGATCGTTCTCAGCGATAAATGTCGGAAGTAACGAATTTCTTTTGTCTTTGCCATCTTTGAAGTTTGAAGGGGAAAAGGGGGAAAAATAGAGAAGAGAGAGGATAGAAACAGAAAGGGGGGAAATTAAGTTGGGTTAGGTTGAGATGACTTTCTAGTTCTGGTGGTGTATGATTATATTACTCGAGTAGATGAGAGAAGGTTGAGGAGACTTTTACTTTGGAGAAGAGGAGGAGAGAGGAGGATATGGGAGAGGAGGATATGGGACGAGATGAGATAGATGAAAGGAAATTATATACAAATCTACTCGTCCTTTTCACACACATGTATTCGCTCAATGTGATCTTGATATGTTTTGTTGGTTATATTGAATATTATGATCTTGAGTACGAGCGTATCCTTCCTCAATTCAATCCTCATTCTCACTGGTTATAATTAATTAATTAATTATTTATTATCTATATATACGAGTATATCTATATCTATATTTACGTCTTCATCTACATCTAAATAGAATAAATATACTATCATAATGATATTATTATGAATATAATAGTAATATTGAGTAATATACATATACTCGAATATACTCGAATATAGAGTATACAAATACAAATACAAATATATATATATATATATATGTATTCGAATATAGAGTATACAAACATATTTAGAGTAGAGTAAATTTACAGATGAATATTGAGTATACATGGAGTACAGATGTATATATATATTTATACTTATATATTTATACTTATATATTTATACTTATATATTTATACTTATATATTTATACTCGAGTATACTTTATACATATGCATTCGAATATATACAAATATACTCGAATATACAAATATACTCGAATATACAAATATACTCGAATATACAAATATATATATATACATAAATACATACTCACACATACATACTTAAACACCAAATACATACACACACATACATACTTAAACACCAAATACATACACACACATACATACATACATACATACACACACTCAAATACACACACTCAAATACACATACACAAATATACATACTCACACATACACTCAAATACACTCAAACACCAAATACATACATACACACTCTAATAAATCATCTCTCCAATAAATCATCTCTCTAATAAATCATCCCCATAATAAACGATTAATATACTCATAAAGAAGATGGATATACTCGAGTATTTCAAAGAGGGTATGCAGAAGATGGATATGCAAAAGGGATTGATGAAGAATATTTCATCGCGTATGTTAATTTTTAGAGGGTTTGGGTTTGGGATTGAATTGGATTGGATTGGATTTTGTTTGCTTTGCTCTATTTCGTTTTATTCCATTTATATTTTATATTTTTTCTATTTATTCATTTCATTTCACCTTTTTGAAATCTTTCCCATCTTCCTCATCTTCCTCATCTTCCCCTCCCAAAAAGATTCCCCTCGTGCTCATACTACATCTAAGATTAAGCCCTTATGCCATCCCATCCCATCCCATCCCATCTCGTCTTGCCATCCGCATCGACCTGGATGTATGCCCAACAACTCTCTTTTCACCCTTTTCATCCTCTAAAGAATATTCAGGATCAGCATGCCGTATTTATATTGGCATTGGCATTGGCATTAATTCATACCCACGGATATGCTAACGACCAGTCACTTGATCTATACCCACTTGAAGCTTCTCCGCTCGAAGTATCGATTAAGATAGATCTCGGCATCCAACATCTCGAATTTCATCCTATACACCATGATTCATTCCGAGAGAGGTTTAGCCGTTGGGAGATGAGAACGACATGATGCGTCGATATCCAGATCTGATAGATGATTGAGTAAAGTGTCCAATCTTTCCAGATATCTAGAAGTAGGCATTCTGTCAAAGTATCTTCGGCACTCGGTCGTTATTTGCGAAGCCCTGTTCGTAGTTTGCGTCCCCTCTTCTTTCCTATTGTCAAAATATCTTCCCTCAGTGTTTTTTGTCCATTATCTCCTGCTCACGTTTACTCAGAATCTCCAGCTCCGCCCTCAAATTCTTCAGCATATCCTCTTTCTCGCTTAATTCCTTTCTTAACCCATCAGTCATAGTATCCACCTTCTTCTTCGCCTCCGTCAATCGCTTAACCTCCAATCTCTCGGTATCCCTACCAAACGGTTGACCAGGTCTACTCGTAGGTGGAACAAACGCCGTTCTCTCCCCAACACTCCCAACCATACCTCCTCTCATAGTCCTCGTTCCCTTTCCCTTCCCGCCATTCGACTTTTCCCTCGGTGTCGGATTTGTCAAAACCTCGTAGAATTGTTCATAAGGCTCACTAAAAACCATCTCATCGTATAACCAAGAGTGCACTTCATTCTCCCTAATCTGTTTCTCCATCAATTGTTCATCGCCATATGGCTGTAGTTGTAAATGGTGCCAATATGATTGTGCTTTTTCGTTCGAGATAGGATCGAAGAAGATTTTTATATTGATATCGAAGCCACCCCATCCAGTCTCCGTTAACTGAAACGGATCACCAGGTTTAACATTCTCGACCACTATCACCAGGAGACCAGATTAGCAAAGCCAACGCAACTGAGCACGCAAGTACAAATCTAGAGGAGGGCGGGCGCATAGAAGAGGAAAATTGGCCTGCCGCCCTCCCCCCAGAAGTAGGACAAACTCACGTCTCGAATTATGCGGAAAACTCTCATGCAGTTTGAATTGCACTTTGCGACACCAATACGTAATATCCGCATCATCGACCCCTTTCACAAAGACAGTCCATTGATGTGTATGATCCTCCGGTGTCCCTTCTGGCTTGGGATATTTCTCACTGAATTTATGAGATGTGGTACCGTACACAAAAGGCCTATAGATCGAGACGCCTTTTACACGCTTTTGAGTATTGGGCGGTGCCATTTTGAATTCGCGGATTGGCTTGTATGTAGTTGTTGTTGTTGGTGGTGTAGTTATTGTTGGTGTAGTTATTGTTGATGAGGGGTCAGTTTAGAATGTCATGTCTGGTTCGCGATGGCAAAAGTAATAGGTGGTGGCCTCAGGTTGAAATTTAAGGTTGGAGCTAATTTAGTGTTTGACAAGGCCTGACCACCTAGCAAGACTATCCCTGGGATATACTAGCCAGGTACGTACTAGACCGATTATTATGTAATAGTGTGATGGTCAATGCTTCAAAGTGCTGACGTCCGATGAGTACTAGGGTCTATAGAATCTCCAAAAAGTCTCAACCATCAGATGAATGTCTTTGCTCTTTTCACACTTCACTTGCAATTATAATTTATAAGAATCGAATGGAAATATAATAAACATGTCGGCAACGAAGAGATTGGTCGTTTGTGGTGGGAATGGATTTTTAGGATCGAGGATTTGCAAATCTGCTGTTGCAAGGGGATGGGATGTTACTTCTATCAGGTGTGTTGAAAGCTCCAGTTCCAGTTCCAGTTCCAGCTCCAGTTCCAGCTCCAAGCTTTCGGGCTCAGTTCGTTCTAGTCACATACACATGGATGGGAGCTCAATACTGATATTCCCCTCCCCATAGTCGCTCCGGTGAACCAACTTGGTCATCAGTTACCTCCTCCTCAACACCACCTTCTTGGTCACATAAAGTGACTTGGGAACGCGCCGACATACTCAAACCCTCAACCTACGCTCCTCGTAAGCCCTCTCAGTCTTTGGCCCCTTGTTTTCTCTCGATTCCTCAAGATACATCATCTCCAAAGCCCCCTTCTAAAGCCTCTCCTCAAACATCCACTGACCCCCAACCCTAGTCCTCAAATCCGCTGACTACGTCGTCCACACCATGGGAATCCTCCTCGAAGCCGATTACAAAGGCGTAATATCCGGCCGCGAATCCCCCATCTCGGGTCTCTCCCGCGCATTTTCCTCTTCAAAGTCTGGGTCTCAAAACCCTTTGACCCGCAAAGACGGCGAGGACTTGCATCCCCAGGAAAAAGACGGACAGATAACATACGAGTTGATGAACCGGGATTCGGCAATCACATTAGCATCAGAATCTTATAAAGAGAATGTTCCTGCGTTTGCATATATAAGTGCAGCAGGTGGAGCCCCGGTCTTGCCACAGCGATATATCGATACGAAACGAGCGGCTGAAAGTACAATTGCGAGTGAGTTTCCGAAGATGAGAAGTGTGTTTGTCAGACCGGGGATGTTGTATGATAGTTCTAGAAAGATCACCATGCCATTGGCTGCAGCGACGGGGCTGGGTGCTGTGTTTAATGGGCTCACGGGAGGAATATTTGGAGGAATCATGGGTGCTGCAGGGGTTAAGCCATTGAAAGCTGATGTAGTTGCCGAGGCTGTTGTAGAGGCTTTGAGCGAGGAAAGTGTCAAGGGTCCAGTGGAGGTCAAGGAGATCGAACAGTTGGCTGAGAAAGCTTGGAGGAAGGGTATGTTATAAATGAGAAATGATCAAAAGTTGCCTGTTTTGGCATTGTATTGTATTGTATTGTGTTAGACTATAGAGCCTATGAACGAAACTCCGCCCAATCTATCCACCCAATATCCATGATGTAATTATATGGCTGTACCACGCTCAAAACTATCTCTGACTTCCGCAGTGTACTAAAAAGAATGTTAGCGGATGTCAAAAGTGAAGGGGAAAAATGTGCATACCTTATTATAAAACCTCGCCAGCTTCTGGTTAAACTGTTTATTCTTGTCATTGATATAAGTAACATCCCCATCCTCTCCATTCGCCGCATTCCTAGCCCTCTGCTTCTTCAACCTGACCTCCTCTGCCTGCTGCAAATCCTTCACCAATCTATCAACAGCTGCCTTCTCCGGTTTATGTTCCACAAACCCCGTCGAATCAGCCGTGCTATAAAACGTTCCATCCTTATCCACGGCAACCAATTCCCCATCATCAGTCTCCACAATCTCCAGGCCTCCCGAAGCAGCCGCCCGCTCGACCGCAGCCATTTTCTCCTTCTCATAAAACTCCATGTCGGGTTTCAAATCGCGTATCTGACGTTTGTAGACCTTTCGACTATCCTGTCGATAATCTTGAAATGCTTGATCATCCCGATGCGCATCTTTCTTCTTCAATCGCTTGTCCCATTTCTCACTCTCCTCGATGGTCCAATCCCAAGCTCGTTTGCGCTCGAAATCCTCGCCCGCAGCTTCGGCATCGGCTTTCAGGAGGTTGTGAGATGCGACGGCCGATTTGCGATTCAACGAGGCGAGGAGATTGGGGTCGGTGGCTAGACGTTGCGATTCGAGCGTCGCTTCTTTGAGGTTCTTTTGGGCGGATGATTTGGCGCGTGCTTGGAGGGCTTTGAATCGCTCTTGGCGCTCTTTGGCTTTGGCGGCGGCGGCGTCTGATGAGGATGAGGATGATGATGGGGTAGATCTGGATGCGGATGCGGATGGTTCGGGGAGGGCGGTTTCCTTGGGGATGGGCTCTGATGATGTATCTGCTGATGGTTCTGCGCTGGGAACGGAATCGAGTGGTTGCACTTCCTCTGATGATTCAGCTGTCGCGCGTGTCTTTCTTTTCTTTGCTGGTGGCATGTTTGCGATTTTTTGGATGAGGTGTGTCCTTAGGTGTCCAGGTTGTGTTCTTGAGATTTTGTTGTTGTCAAAATTGTTCCAAAATTTCAAAGTCAATTTAGAATTTGGTATAATTTTGAGTTGATGAGATTACTGTTGTCGTTAGAAAACAAGCTTACTAGGTGGAGATGTTTCGCTGACTAAGATCTCGACTCCTTAAGGTTAGCACTAAGTTTACCCCGGATTTCCCATAGTTAAACTACGAGTACTAGCGCTGAACTATCATAAATGATGGCTTCAGCCCTAAGACAATCCCAATTGCTGTTTTCAATACCAATTAGCTCAATTTTGATACATATGCAGATCCCGTGTCCTCTTACACTCGTTAGCCTCAGAATCACAAGATGAATCTCCAAAGACTAGGTTCGTCATGTCGGCACGCTGTCAGCTCATCAAGTCTCCCCACAACCTCCAAATCTACAAGGCGATTCAAGTGGACATACAAAAGTGACGAGCCGCTCATCCTCCCAGGAGTAGTCATTGACCTAGACGCTCCTGAAAATCCCGCTGTACGCGACTACGATGAGACAAAAGACAATAGCCCAAGTCGCCATCAGCAACAAATCATACGATCCACAGAAAAAGCCATAGCTAGGCGAACCCAGCTCGTCAAGAAGCAATTGGCTGAGGGAGTAGAGGGATTTCCTCGCAAGAGAAACCGGAAGAACCAGAGGAAGAGAGATGATGCTTTGGAGCATGAGTTAGCATATAATCCGGATGCCTCCCCGCCTCTTGTCACGGCAATGGATCTTATGACTTATGCGCTACTTGGAAATCCGTTCACTAAGAGAGCTTCTTATGAACCAGTCACTGTGAGAGATATACACATGGAGAAATTATTCATGGCACATAGCATTGATTTTAAGGATACGGCGAATATGACAATTAGGGCACTGGCGGAGGATTTTGATATTAAGACTGATGGACAAGTTGTGGAGGCTGCTGTAGATACAGAGGAGAATCGCAGTGTTGTCCGTAGAAGGAACAAAAGAAAAGAGGAGCTGAAAAGCGAGGAACAAAAACTCGAGGCATGGAAAGGGGGTCAAAACGAGGTCTAGAAAGTGGTTCAGGGAGGTTCTTCATTTGAGCAGAAAATCGGAGATGACGTTGCAGCCACAATTTTCTGGAAAAGACACGAGAAGGTGTAAAAGGATACTTAAGCAAGGTTTTCTTGATCTAGTCCCCGATTTGATGTTTGATGCTGATGTTTAGCAACTCTGAAAACACTTTAGCGGGTGGAGTCTTTGAGAAGTTCATTCTTATCACTCTATGACACATGTTTTATGTCAACGGAAGTGCGAGTATGATTTGGAACATATAAAATACGAGAATCTTATTACTACTACATCATATAACAAGCATGGTATTTTGGATCACTGTTCGCCTGTGTCTACTTGTAGAGTGCGCGACTCTGTATCTAATCTCGCTCAGAAGCTAATTCTATTACTTCAACCATCTCAAAATAACTTCCTGTAAGCTCTCTACTTTGATAGATATCTCAAAGAAGGCTCATAAGGCCGGTTTAGAGAGTAAGTATTGTACCGAAGATGTGGATTGGATGTTTTCCTATATCCATCTTCCTTATGGAGAGGGCTGGCTCCAATCTAACTTTGTCTATCCAGCAAGTCTATCTAGATCTAGGATGCTTAGGGGGAAGTTTGTTACTAGTTGATGCAATGCGAGATGGAGAATTTATCGGTTCTCAATGCCGTGAGAGTTTTTATCTACTCCAAATACACCTCTCACACCCACAGAATGATCATCTCCCTCAGATAAACCTCCCAGTCCCATCTTATCCTATTCTACAGAATGTTCAAAGGAATTGAATTGATATCTCACCATACATTTCCTTCGCGCTCAGGCTGGACATGCCGTTACTGTAGAGGAGGTAGGACTTCTATATATACGTATAGGATTCAGATATTTTAATACTCTGCATGAAAAACCATCACGTCGCACAATCTTGTAAGTTCTTATACCATTTAAGTACAAGATTTCCTATAATCGGACGCCAGACCTTTCATTCCTCTACCACACCCTGTCCATTGCCATCCAAACCTCACAAATCCTCCCGTCCTCCCCCAAAAAGAAAACAAACAAGGGCAAAACTATTGCAGAGAATGATGCAATCAATACCTTCAGCCGAAAAGTTTCCTCGACGCAGACTGCGATATAGCAAGCCATCCCACGTCAAGCCACTGCTTATCACGGTCGGATGCGCGGCGAGGAGAGGATGCGTGTTACAGCAACGCGTATTGCTTCTTACTGTGCAGGATTTGTGAGGTTACGAGCCAGCCGCAATGACTTGCAGGATCTCTGCAACCCCAGCTCCGATTTTATTACGGTCGGTGAGATCTCGTCATCATCGAATGTAAGAAGATACGCGGCTCCACAACTGAGGACTTGCAAATGCATACTCGAGGATGCGGGGATTCATATAAGAACATCGTGCTCTGAGAGGTGCATCTGCATGTATGATGCAGTCATTCTCTAGCAGGTAAACAAACGGGCCAGTGGTGTCAGCTGATTATTCCGGAGGATGAGATGGGGCTGGAGGTTTTTCTGAGTGTTTGATTTCAAGGTTTTGGAAACTCTTCGGTGTTTAGAATGGCAAGATTTACTTTTATTTAGAGCGTGACCGTATGTTGGCCAATCGTAGGGTGTGGTTTCAGCATGAGCGTTGTTTGCAGAGGATGTAAGACCTAATAGCTATAGACAATTTGTGTATGAACAAGGGACTAACGGCAGAGAATCAATCGCCAGCAAGAAAAACAAAACATCCGGGTGCATGAACGAGAGGAACTCGAAGCGTCGTTGTGAGGCTAAGGGAAAGTCCTCAAACTCAGATCCCAACTTGGAGAACTGTCCGTAAGACATGAAACATAAAGCTTGAAACCAGGAGAACTAGAAGACATACAAAAGATCAGGAACCAACCGGATAGAGCAGGGACGCAAGATTATATTCCCGAATCGAGAAGAAAAAAATCGCCTTGAAGAGGAGATTCTCGTATGTAAATCGCGGGAGATAAGAAGGAAAATCCGAAATAGGAGCGGTAGTAAGAAAGGCGCGAAGTTGTGCTTTTAGAAAGAAAAAATGCGCGTGGTATCGAGGTTTGGCTCGCTAAAATGGCACTAAGGGGTAAGAGAGTGAGCCCCTAAACGTATGGCGATCAAGGATAGGCTACAATTGTTAGTTGTATATGTGTGTTGAAAGCATGGGTTGGGACTTCACTAGATGTCAATTAGGTCAGGTCACCTTGATGGCACATGTATCATTGACCTCCCCCGCTGCCGGGCTTATATGTGGAATCAGATCTGAAACTGTATTTTGGTTTGCTGTTTGGTACGTATGCTGAATATTGGGATGTGGTATATTGTGACGGGGGGTATTGAGATGAAGAGGGTTGAGATGATGAGTATTGTGGCGGGGGGTATTCAGATGAAGGGTATTGAGACGAGGGGTGAGGTGAAGGGTATTGGGATGAAGGATATTGAGATGAAGGGTATTGAGACGAGGGGTGAGGTGAAGGGTATTGGGATGAAGGATATTGAGATGAAGAGTATTGAGACGAAGGGTGAGATGAAAGAGGGTACTGTGTTGAGTGATTTGGCCTCGCACCACCATATGCTCCATAATTACTGAAACTACTGAAGCCGTGACTGGAGCTGTATCTTGTGTCATAAGATGGTGTTGATTGGGTCATGTTATTCCCATAGCTGGGTGTAGTAGGGTAGTTTGAGGTGTTATGGTAGCCCAGAGTGCTTGAAGCAGGGCCTAGTGTGGCATATGAAGAGTCCCTGTGCGTTGAACTATCCGTTCGGTATGAAGTAGGTGCAGATTTCTGAGCTGACAGACTCAATGGTGGATTTGCTTGATTGTAAGATTTCTTAACCACCAACTCAGAATCTCCATCAACATGACCAATAAACCACACCTTGACGTTATACTCCACAGTATAAACCTTGGCATAATTAATTCTTGATGCATCATCAAGGTCATGTCGGTGGGAGTTTGATATCATTTTGACGGGAGGAAATGGCACCCTATTCCCGTCTTCATTGGGGACCAGCCTTGGATGCGGAGTGGTATGAATTATGGCATGTTCTTGAGTATGTACGCCTGGTTTGGTCGTCGCTCTTCCTTCGTAAGACATAATTGGCCTAGATCCACAATTAGCAAAGTTATAAGAGCGTGGAAGGAGATGAAGGCAAAAACTCACACGCAAAGACAATGTCCTTTTCGGGGATCTATAATTACAAACCTCCGCACTTTTGCATATATCTCTTCTCCATGCTTCCCCCTCTTTGACCACATAGTTCCTCCATGTGTACTTCCATGTGCACTTCCAGTTGGCTCAGACCAAAGAACTTTGAAGACCTGTTGACATTAGTGTGCAGTAATAAATGCCGGATGTGAGATCAAAAACTTGCTTTTCCAAAGTTGAATTCCCGAGCATTGTGCACTCTATAATCTATTACTAATCAGCCATCCATATAAGCCTTGGGGAACTAAATTAATCACTTGGATCAAAAAGTTTAGGCTGAGTCGAAGTATCTTTTTGCCCAATCTTAGCTACAATGGGTGGATCTGGATTTGCTTGTGAACCCAGAGTAGTAGTAGCCAGTGAATTGGTTAAAGCTTCAATCACGTTGTTGCCTGTAGTATAGTTGTTATTGATGGAGTACTGAGTTGTGTCTTCCGTCACGGTGTCAAGAGCAGGATTATCGTCGGATCTCGGGACAATTGAGCCAGCAGATCTACCAGGTTTTGATTGGTCGGAACTAAATTGCCATTCAGTTCTACCTTTGGAGTTTGTGCGATACGATTGCCATTGTTGTCTTTGGTTATTCCACTCCCATTCACCCCATAAAGTAGCTGCAGAGGAGGAATGAGAAGACCCTTTCGATCCTTTTCTGTGCTTATTAGACGAGCGAGACGACATCGCCACACATGATATCTCATGGTACGAACCATTCCACCAGCGATCGCAGGTGCCTTTATGCACTCTGAAGCAGAAAAAATGGTGCACACCAGCGAGACCCAAGAGGCAACTTCAAATTTGTGATAGAGCCATTGACTAATTTCGTTTCATAATTGGTACGATGGTCGGAGGCTGGTGGCTTTTTCGAAGTGGTTGCATCTAATAAGGCGGGTTATGTATTCGCTTATTTCAACCTCCCCACACAATTATCATGAGCGTGCTGGTGCTGCTTTAACTTTAGTGTTTTGGCGGTTCAATGAATGAGACAGTGGGGGTTCATATTGATCCAACAGCTGATCCCTACAGAAATAGCAAGTGTCTTATTATGGTGGTTCTTACCCCATTTAGCTTAGCTTCCTTATATATAAATAGGGCCTAATCCACTTGGGTTTTTTATAATAATACATCCCATTTTTCTTTTTTAAAAGAATCCAATTTCTCCTACCTACAAGAATAATCATACAATTTCGGCTCCGCATGGGTTCTGCACATGCTTGTACAAGTAGGTGGTGATACACAGCCAGCCACGATTGCTCTCATTCGCCAGATTACTATCAAATCTCAACCAAGGACAATTGGAAAACCTAGGGCCGCCCGAGCCTCTTTCCTTTGGAAATGTCTTCTTCTCTTTATCTAATCCAACCTCATCGACTTCAACCTAACAAGGTTATATCTGGACCAGAATAGATATCTGTTGCCAGAGATTCGTTCGCTACAGGAGTTAACTACAGGAAATACGAATGCTGGCAGCAACCAACAACTTTAGCCGGATTGTATAGGGCGATGCGCCATTCGATAGGAGAAAAGCATCCAGGACAAATCAAAAGGAAAGAAGATCAAACGAACTGTTAGAAAACCAAAAATTTGAATTCATTAATACCAGTGTCTCTTGGGGTTGAAAGGGCTAGTCAACATACCCTAAAGCCACCGAAAATACGACTACGCTGGACGAGGAAGAAGTCTTATATTACGGCCAAAGCAAAAGTTAAAAAGCATAGTTGCCCAGATTCAGAAGATGACAATCAACTAATGCTATTTGATGAGCTCAAGACCATATCTGCAATGGAGCAGGAGTACGACCGTGAAAGTATCCCCAGTTCTGGCTCAACACCACGCGTCCTTACTTCTACCAAGCCACGAGAGCTAGATCATCCAGATGAAAGAGAAGTTCCAGAACTCACGAATCAGTCTCCAAATTGGATATACAGTACATGCACACCTTCGAATAGGATCGTTGAGCCTAAACCTCAAAATACACCATTACGATATTTTATTCAGAACATCAACAGCACGGATGATTTTCAACATATTCAGCATGTTCACGAGATGAAACCGGACCAAAGTCTAGTCGTAAACGAAGGTTTATACATTCGCTCACAATCTGTTCCCACAATCTCACCCAGTAGAAGCCAAGTCCAATTCCAATTCCAGCAAAATGAAACACTGCATCCCGAGCCGAATCACGTATACTGGAAAACTCCATTCCTCAGGTCAGAATCTCCTACGGTGTCCAAACAATCAGTCCAGCAATGTGCTTGGCCCCGTCACCTAAGCTTCTCTGAATCAAACGCGACTTCTAGCAGAGACGCTATAATGGAAGGAATCTCAACAATACCCGACTTTTCCAGCATGGATGAAACTTTTGAGTCATCACATAATCGTGCTCAAGATATTTCTTCTGTGCTTGAGATTCCTATGCTCTACGATCAATGGCAACGCATTTCACAAGAAAGATATCGTATAGCAGAGCTTCGCGCGACGCTTAGAATCATGCGTTGGAAGCTGCGTACACTACGGGACCAAAAATCTCTTGCGGATGATGCATACTTTAAAGAAGTGAAAATGAGGGAGCTCGACATGCCCTTTCCTAGTTCATGGTGGCCTAAGAGGACTTTGGAGGAGTTAATATGCGATTCTCAGAAAGCCAGAGATGAATATGGCCCTTTAGAAGATGAATACAATCTTCTTGAACCCGATTTATCATCGCAAGAATACCATTTATCAAAGCTGGAAGAGCACTTTTATGCTCAGCTACACGACCCATCACGATTATTTTCTGCGTCAATAGACCCTGAAAAGGGTAAAAATCTATCAGAAAAACCAAGAAATATCAAGCCGCATGAATCAAATCCATTGGTAGATACATATCTTTCCAAGCTCGGGGAGCTTGAAAGATCTCGTGAACTCTACGATGATATCTTGGATGAGAAGTGGAACCTCGAAGGACAACTAGCTACAAGAAAGCGGGTTGGTATGACACTGCTGCCCGAAAATCAAGAATGGTTGGATAGTTCTCAATCTCAACTGGACGATTTAGCCTCTAAGATTCAGGTTATAGAGATAGAAGAAGGAGAATTACGAAAAAAGTGCCTTTCATTGGATCTTATAGATGAATATGGAGAGCCTAAAGAGCCTTCAAATCTGAACCAGCCTGGTCCAATGTCCATTATACATCTTGAGAGATTCGATAGTTCTCGAAAGTATGTTCAAATTCCTTCACCATTACCTCCAGAGAAGATAGATACAGAAATCGGCCTGAATATATTGGACTCTGATGACAATTACTTAGCACGGAATGAGCGTTTTGATCGATGGTCACTAGAGAGACTTCAGATTTCTCGCTTGGAGCTCAATATCTATGCAAACTGCTTCAAAAGCTGTGATCAAGTGAGGGATTTAAACACGATCAAACAAGAAGTTTGCAAGAACAGGTTTATAAATGTCTGGTTTAATGATGGCTTTACGAAAAATGCCCCGAGATCTAGTGGTTTGACATCCTATCAGTCAACTTCGCAGTACATGCCTCATACGAATCCAAGTCTTGGAAAATCCCCCATATCGAATATTTTGTCTTCTCAGGGCTCATATTATAGTGGGTCGAAACATTCGGATAGCGCTGAGGAAGCGGTATAGCTTGTGAAATAGCATTTCAGATGTTGTTTCTACTGCAATTTCTGTATGAAATTCCCTTCGGCTTGCACATGAAGCTGAGACTCTTTGAAAAGAAATACCTACTGAGCTTGCTTATTCTTGTTCACGTTGTTCTTCTTTTTTCCATAGGGTTTGTACAGACAAAGTACACGCGGATTCTCCCAAGGAAAGTCTACTCATGTATTTCTTTCTTGAGTTTGTTTTTGCTCTATCTAAAATCTCTTGCGCCTCTTCATACTTCGTTATTTTCCATTTTTATTTGCTTCACAGATAGCCACCTATTCAAGCCAACTTGATCTCAATTTTTATCTCCTAGCAGCAGTTCCCAATGATCTACCCAATGGTAATACACTTTCCGTCATCGAAAGCCTCGATTCATATTTGCTTCGCTGTCCCACATGGAGCATATCGGATGAAATATTAATAAGTGACTAATTATACGCCTAAACCTTACAATAGCTGCATGGAACCGTTACACCAATGATTTTCTCGCATCTTAGTCACTTGATGAAACACATAGTAGCGGGTAAAGCAAGCACGGCAAGCCACATATTGGCATCCTATAAAATGGCCTGACAATTCCATCATTGCCGGGGAAATGTTCAAGACGATCACCACGTACTACACATCAAAAGAACAATCAGCCTATAGGCTTCCGCATCTACAATACACAGCGCATATCCTTGGAAAAGCCCGCTAGCAGTAGCTCCCACCTTCACCGGGCCGTTCCATGGCTTTGCATCCTCATGTGTGTGACCAAAAGAGTATAGATCAGCCTATAATTGATTCTTACAATCTACAAGTGAAAAGCTCTTATATATAGAAATCGTCAACTAGCCTTCTATGAATGAAATCGAGGTCTAGTGCCCCAAATCTTACAGAAATATTCGAAGCGCCAGCGCCTCGTTCAGAGCCTACTTCCTAATAGGGTCTTACGAGCTCGATAAGCCCCCTCGAGCCGAAAGAGAATGCCGATATTAATCCTGAAATAACCTGTGTGAAAGTGGTTGCGAAACAAGACTTGACGCTTTCGTTACAATATATATAGATTAACAAAATAAAAAATAGATTAAATTCATCATAAAAGAATTCTTGTAATACAAAAATACAATGAACTTGGATATTGTAGCATATAATTGTTACGGTTCTACTACTACTACATTATGAGAAGAGCAACTTAAGATTCTAAGCATCGCTAATAGTATAGCAGCTCTGCCGCAGAACCCTTCCCATATATAAGGGCTCTGCCCATTGTAACGACCTTGGATCGAGAAACTTATTACACTCTGGTCATCATATACGAGTACATATGCATCGTGACAAGAAAGTATCTCGGTTAGGAAACTTAGTTTTCAGTGTATTGAATTGAAAATATTGCTGTCAAAGGTCATTATCGTTATTTAAACAATCTAATTGACAATATTCAATTATTAACGTCGGAAAGATCAGGTATGACTAGCAAAGTCATAGAAATGATCAGTAATTGGATACTAGCCAGTAAGGTCAAATGGCGCCTGGCAAATCGTACGAAATGCGAAGATGATTGAATAATGTCTCGACATTCTCATTTAAGAGGATCTGGAAATCCCATAGAAACATAAATTGTATGCAAAATAAGGCTGCAAGGAGCTCTACAACGTACGAATGCATCCTATTGAAATCAGCGCGGGATAGGCGTATCAGGTTGAAGCACATAATGTGGCACAGGCGGTCAGAAGACCCCTTGACGGACGGCTGCTGAAAAGGTTGAGGAAGAAAGTGCCATGTTTGAAAATGTAGTTCCATGCAAGGGAGAATGCGGTCTTGCCTGAATTATGCGAATGGTAGGTCTTGGGGCCTAATGGTGTGCGGCGCACACGTGGGATCAAGTGAGTGGATGAATTCTGGAGAGGTGATGTCGCTTGAACATCATCGAGCGTAGATTGATATGTTCGATTTGTTTGCTCTATTATTTTACAGAGTGCGTTGGGTTGGGGTTCAATTATGGCCTTGGTATCGAGGGGCTAGGTGAGTGATGGGTGCAACCGCCTATTAAGCGGCGGTGGATCTTTGCGAGAAAAGGGGGTCTGTATTGGATGATAAATTGGTTTTTCTTTTTCACAACAAACAATTTTCTTGTTTGAAATTAAGGAGCTGCTGATCATAGATTGCTTGGCTAGGTTTGCTCTTATTCAGAGATTGTAACGTTGAAGTACCATTGCGTAGAAAAGCAACATCCCATACACTGAAAGGGGCATCCGCAGGTAACAGTTAGATTTCATTGAGCTAATACCTATTGCAGCAGAGCCTTTGTCGACACACCCAGAAAAATGCATGCTATTTTTCATGCCTTCGTTGAAATAGTTGGCCCAGAAACAGTAAAACGTTCCTCCACTTCAAGAATAGAAGAACATGCCCAATAACTCGGCGAAACGTATATACCTTGGGTTTTCAGTCCTCCAATAACATTGATTTGAAATATCCATCGAAAGAAAAAAGTAAAACGGAAATTGAAACAGATATGATATCCAAAAAGGAGTTTTCAAAACGTTGGGATCAAGAGAAGCTAGATGGAAAGAAATTCGTAGCGTCAGTGGAAATTCCTGCAGCGCAAGAGATAACTTCTGGTGTGTAAAACTGCTGAACGTATTAAATTAGTAAACCAGGAATAGGACTGCTGTTGTAAAGCATTCAATAATGCTCATCCTTATGAGGCTTGCGATGTTTGTGATGCGTGCTGTGATGGCCTGAAGATTGACCAGATGATTTCTTTGGTGGATGATTTGATCGGAGATTTTCTTCACTGGCCGGTTTATCAACGTTAGTTAATGTCGAAGCATGGAGGAAGGAATTCATTGAAGATTTTGCCACCATCCCAATATTCAATACGCGAACGTAATGCTCTACAGTATAGACTTTTCTATAGTTCAACCTGCTCAATGGATGCAGTTCGCCTTCACTATCTTGCTGTTCGCGGATGACCTGAATGGGATCCAAGGCGAGATCCTCATATACCCAGTAGCCATTAACATTCTTCCGGTACTCATTTGGGCATACTGATGATGTATATATGATCGTGTGGCCTTGTGGATTAGGGAGGTTAGGTTTGAGTGTTGCTTGACCTGAGTAGGTATGAATGGGGCTAACAATGAAGCCATATTAGTACGTAGGCCATCTTACTTTGGGTAATACATACCAGCAAATAGAGCTTCCATGACCCTTTATAATCACCACAAAACGTCGAATCTCGCTATATGCTTGCTGTCCAAGATACGTGGTACTGAAGTGGGAACCATTACGTGTTCCCCCCTGTTCTGGTACTTTAGACTCAGCCGCCGGCTCAGTCCACAACATCATAAACACGCGGCCCACTTTCCAGAAATCATTTTGCTTGAAACCACCGTGAACCACGTATCCTAAAGATCGTTATTGCTCGAATTCTGAAATAGAAGTTGCACCGACTCACTGGAATCTAGAATTTCGCTATTGCCACTATTAGGAGCCTTAACTATATGCTTTGTATATAAAGGTAAGGCCTTAGCTACTTGAGAAGTAAAGGCTCCTATATTATTTGTTAGCGAGACCTTGCGGTTGAAGGGCACTATGTATCATACCCGGTGGAGCTCTTTGTGGAGGAGCTCGCGATGTTGCCAATGACAAAGAATTGATACCACGTGTTGTGGCTTCAATGGATGATGGAGCCACGTTTACAGCATGTAGCCATTGGGTATTGCTAGTAGTAGAGTATGGGGAAGGCCAGTTTGTATTGGAGGTATTTGTAGTAGGAACTGAACCATAACTTTGACCCATCGTCCCTCGAGCATTGTAAGAATTACGGACCGGAGTTGAAGAGTAAAGTGGCGTTGGAGTTGCCTGGTGACCAACAGCACCATAGTTGCCCGCCTGTGAGGTTGTGTATTCGTTAATTGTTGTGATTGGCGGTGAATACACAGACTGTTGATTATTTGCAGCATTGGGACCAGTTGGGCCTGGTGTTCTTGGTGTATCTGATCGAGCTCCAGTCTCAGGGTGTTGGTACTGGTACTCTTGCACTCCCGTCGGGCCTGTTCGAGTAGTGTACCAATATCCCCGATTGTCCCAAATCCAGTCAGTCCAGGGGGTGCTCTGGTCTAGTCCCTTTCCTTTGCTTTGGTAATGGTCCATGATTAAAGATGGTGCTTATCCGGCATATGAGCGTTTGAGATCTACCTGCATTTGTTCGGGCTAACGTGGAGCTTTTATGTTTGAAACCCGCACAACCGACTCGGTGCTCGTAGAGCCGCATTTTGAAATCTATCAGCTAGAAAAGATCCCGCTGTTGATTGATTGAAGTTCAATGGAAGAAATTTCCCAATTTGTCGAGAGTGTGCATTACTGCAACAACACCGGTTCGGTGGTGTTGCCAAGAAAGGTCATGCTATTCGAAGCTTGCCCAACTCCGCAATAACACTAATCCGACCATCATTGATGGCGGCATGGTATTGGGAAGCATCTTGGCCTTGGACCCCGGCTTCGCCAAAAGAATGTATATCACGCTGCTTTTGTGCTGCAGCCGAGACTGCGCGCCGTAATTATGTGAACTGGGGAGCAAACGGGGCTATACCTTTTTGAAATAGCCTCGTGGTTCTACCATTGCCCTAGCCCTTGAGCCATTTCTCAGCTGGATACCTGTGACTACTCCTCAGCTATGGAATGTAAACATCACAAGAAACAGAATTCACACGAAAATCGTATTTGATACTCGTTGATGTGTTAGAAATACAAAAATTACTGATATTTGATCGGTGAATGACAATGAAATCCTTTTTGGTAACGAATATCCTACTTACAGATGGAGTTTGGAGTTCAGCTTACTCAGACTGACTCTAGTCGCAGAAATCTCTCCTTGAAAGATCCCAAAAGACAAAGAAGTCACATGAAGATCATCAGCATGGAACGACAGGTCTTTCTCAACCCGAAAAGACAGTTGAAGGACCTCCAGCAATGCCGAAAACTATAGAGGAGAACAATCAGGATCAAAATGGGGCATGTATAGCTCGGGATGTAATTGGCGGGCGTAGCAGTTACGACAAAATTGAATACCGAGCCGAAAGAAACAAGTCTCGCTTGGTGGAACTAGTGCTACAGGGCATACCGCGAATGAAAAAGTTACAGTGGGAAGTGGTCGCCGCACAAATCCAAGCTCGACAAAAAATGAGAATAGTGGGCATCAAAAGATCGGCTGTTTCACGAGCCGATGCTGATTTCATGAAAGAACTTCAAAGACTTCAAGCGGAAGGACAGCTTGAAGGGTTCCAAGAACTTTCCAGGCTTGCGCTTGCCTGTCAAACAGAACGTGATGGACTAGGTCCTCTGGAATTCGAAGGCACCGAGGCTCAACAGAAGTTTGAGGGGAATATGTGGGTTTTAGAAGAGGCACAAGATGCCATATTCGATGGTTTTGCATCTGAGTCTGGGGATTCAGATGAAGACTCTTCAATGACTTCAGATTTGAGTTCGGCACATAATATTCTGAACATTTCTTCACCAGTTATTGGAAATAGTCACGAATTGCGAAATCAGCCAAACCAAGCCGTAGAACACAGGTTCGCTTCTCCAGAATCTACCAAGAGTGAGATTCAAAGCCAGCAAAATCTTTCCGAAAATTTACTCTCCATGAGCAAAACACCAAGGAGAGAATCAGCTCTGGATGATCTAAGAATGTACAACCAGAACGGAGATCGGATACAGAGTGTAGCACCCGTCCGCTTTCAACACTCAGTTGTATCATCATGTAGCATACCTCCATCTAGTAATGGGCTTCAGCCACCAGAGAACGACAGCGAAGAAGAACATCGGAATCCATTGTTATTAGGGTTGGAACAGAGAGAGTCCTCATGGACCCGGGAACCGCATTATGAGCCTAATTTGTCATTCGAGCCGGAAATTTCTCACCTGATTGATGGCAAGATGCAACAATCTGATCTAGAGCTTGATTCAGGTTCTGGAGTACCTGACCTAGATCGGATTGACATTTGTGAAATGCCTACTGCTACTAGAGAAAGACATTCAAGTATCGAATCGTTTCCAGAATTATTGACTCAGTTCAGCACAAGGCGCGAAAGAATCAACAAATGGTTACTACACAAAATGCTCACATCTCAAACAGAAGCAACTCTTATTTGTCTGCAGCTGGAAAGCGAACCATTTTCATCGCTTGCGCCATCTCCATGGGCCCAATTGGTTGTTTCCTACTTTGAACTTGGCCACATCACGTCTAAAACCACGGAAAGTCTCGATTTAAAAGATGCCAATACGGGAAGAGCGAGTGATTTCCATGACGTTCTTGAAACGCCCTTATCAAAGGCCCAAGAATACCATGAGTTTCCAAACCACCCAAATCAAGCAACAAGATGCAACTTGTATCCCACTTCATCTCCTGAAAAAAATCATTGAGAATATCACAGTACCTCCTACCAGCGCTTCAAGCACCAAAAAAATCTTCAAAAATCTTTGCATGATAGGGAAGCCGACATACGGAGAAGTGTCATCTAGTTTCGAAACTCCAGATTCTGAAGCATCTCGTCTCGAAGTACAGGACTTTAAGAACCTCCGTCTCGAGATTCCAATTACAGCATCCTCAGGAGGAAATGGCAACATGATAGCACACAGACTTGATGAGGATAACCCAACACGCAAGAGATCGGGTCACAAGCTGAAAGCAAGGGGAAGGAGAAGATAAATCTACAGGGATACAGAACATTCAACAATGAGAGCATTGAAGAAAAGCCAGCCAAGAAAATCTCAGCTCAAACTGGCCATTGGTGATATCATGAAATGGAAGCGAAAGAGATGTTACATGTAATTGTGGAGGAAATAATGTATGTGTATGCGATTGGCAAGATTTTCTTAAAGTGGCAATCATTTGAGATACTACATTGCGCGGGAGGTCATCTGAACATTTCTTCAATAATAACACTTTGCAGAGGTCGAACTAGCCAATAGAGGAGAAAGCTTGACTAGAGATTGGTAAAAGTGTCAAATTCCCGTATGCAATCCCCAACGATATTGCTGGACCCCCAACTTCGCAAACACACCACACCGCAACGCATATATTACTCGTTCTGCTTTTCATTGCAGGCGTTTCATTGCAGTTCGCCATGCAGCAAAGACTTGGCGTACCCGCTGCCTGAAGCCAATGCAGTCGAGATCTGAGACATATTCAAATCCATCTATCATTTCTCACAAACAGGCAATCGGACTCAACGTGTAGATAGATATCCATGTCTTGATTAGCGAAAGTGCTTCGACACTGGAATGGGAAACGAGAGAGACTAGACTAATCAAAACAAAGGCACACAAATCTTCAACAAGCTGAAAAGTCTTTCAACTTCAAACAAAACTTCAGATTCATCTGACTGTTGCAATCAATTTCATGTGCTGTAACCATGGACGGACTGTAGGGTCAGGCTCGGGTATCCTAATCCGGATAGGGCAGGGGACCAGGCCATCCGAATAACCGCTACCCATGTACTATTCTTAGTTGTATTCCGAGGCTTTTATGTATGGCTGGCCCTCAATAAAATCGATGTTTTGGGCTCGAAATAGTTTTCAGGACTGCGTTGAAGGGCAAGCCTCACTCCTCGAAGGACCACTAGGAATTGACAATGTTACAAGCTGTGTTGTTTCTTCAAACTTCGTTAGAGAAACTTCAAGCGGGGACAAAATTGAGTGGCTTGCATGGCTAGCTCGATAGTGTTACATGAACCACATTCTGACGTAACCTTAACCATAGGGCTCTGGATTATACTTCCTTCGGAAAAACTTTATAAACATTACCAATGACTTGTATAACGACAGCAATCTCCAGTCAACATCCAGTCTTGTAGACAAGTGTTGCTTTTACCCTGTGAGCCCAGGAACGGCTGTTTTTCCATTTCAATGTTTACGTGTCTGGAGTAGTTTCACGAACAGTGACGCAATAGCCGTCGAATGAAGTATTACACGGTGCCCCCACATTATGCTTCTTTGATGATGTTATCTTACCTCCGCGGCAGAGAAAAGCGCAGTTCATATGATCGGAGGCCCCGGAAATCAAATTGTCTATCGTAGGAGCTTATAGGCCGGCTCTCAAGGCGCCAATCTCATGAAATGAGATATCTCCACGTCACAGTGTGCGTAATCACTGGTGCCGCAGCTGAACTTTCCCTACTCGACTCATCCTGTTAAGCGTAGTCAGTCCGATCAGTATTCAAATACAGGGCAACATAACACTTCATCTTCTAAGCTGAATCATAGTGATTTGCAGGATTTTATACGATCGTTCCGTGATATGAGGGTCTTTTCTTCACTTTTCCATGCGAGGCTTGTGTAATATTATGCACGTAGGGTATCCTCAGCTAATCTTGCGGAACGAGGGAGGAGTCGTTGTCGGGAGATTAGTTTTGAGACTGAAACTTCCGGTGCAATGTTTGATTTAGACTGTCGTAGCCAATGGGGATTGGAAAAGAAATCAATTCTATGCAAAGTCGCCCCGCAGCTTGTATTGCCCTATCGCTCTAATATTGGTGCGTTCCAGACTTGCATTAACTCATGTGGTTATCACGTATAGTCGACTCATATATATTTCAAAATCAGGTCTCGGCGTCTATAACTTCTTATTTGTAAACTACTGGATTTCACGTGCTCGAGGTGGTGTGAAGGATAGTCATGAATATATCTAACTCGAATCTTATGAAAGATGTCATAGAACAACTAAAAGATACGTTTACGTAGCGAAAGAAGATAGTATTTAACAGAATGATAGCTATTGATCTTATATAGTAGTGCATGTGAGCTAGTAAAACTGATGTAAAAAGAACATGTGACTGGCTATAACAAAAGGTAACTAGGATAAATATCTACGCGACAGGACTTAGACTGTGTTGCTGCACGCTGCTATCTTGTGGAAGTAACATGGCGTGAGTTTCTTCTTATATGCCCTGCTCGTTAAACAGCATAGGCCGAATATATGGTCGCTTGCGCTTCGGGCTGCTATGCATTAGCGCAAATATTCCAGATATATGCGGAGAGCGCGGAGAGTGCGGAGAGGTTTATTTTGATAATGCTTCTAGATACTAGACGAATGTGCCTATTCAACAACCTATGGTCTGATCTCTTTTGATTTCTTAAGCAGATAATCTGGATCTCAAAAAGAATTGATGGATATATTTCATGTCGAGTACAGCATTCACTTGAGTCACCCGAGCAGATCGTGGAACACAAAAACTAAACTTGAGATTCCCGCAGAACTCCATCTCTGATACAAGCGCATCTTGCCGATCATAAATCATCGAACTGAATCATATATTATCCAATTTTGGGACCGATGCGTTTGATTTCCATGAGACTTGTGAGAACATTTAGCATTGTCGCTTTGGCTGCGTTTTAAGCCATTGAATGATTTTATGGAACGGCTAAGCACTGATACCAAGCTCACAACTAGTACTACATCGCCAATGCATAAATCTAAAGTGTTTCTCGAATGGATTGACCACTGCGCTCCACTGACTGGTTGTCAATGGGGCTTTCTTGAGCCTCCGCACTATCGCTAGGTGAAAAGACAGCGCATCTCATCTCATGAAGCAGCATGAAGAAAATGATGGAATTGAAAGGCTGATACTAGAATCTTGTCAAGATAGGTGCTGGTGCTAAGGCAGCACCGGTACCTTACTGATCACGTGATAATAACACATTCGCTTCTCAGACTAGGCGTTGATACCACTAGGTCCACCATGCCTATCAGTTACTTTAGGAAGCTTCAGAGTCGCTCATACCACTACGACTTGAATGAAAAATAGGGCTACGATGACCTCACTGAGGGTAGTAGGCGATGAAAACGTTAATATTGGTTTGAGCTAGTCATCTTGCGCACCCTTCTTAGAAGCTGAGCGTCATATAGGATCATCTCATCAAATTGAAACTCCAAGAAAAAACCAGACGAATATCTATGGCAGGTAAGTTAGGGGCCTGAGTGATCTGGTAGGGAGATCACTTCCAGACCAGTGAATAGGCAGAATAACAAGAAATTGAAGCGTATAGTTTTCGAGGCTGCATAGAATTGATCACGTGATATATAACGTAAAGTCTTCATGCAGTGAATGGATTTTGCTTTGTTCAAGATGTTATCTATTATACCATAACTGCTGTGTAGACAATGTTTATGGGTAGAACTTACTGGATGTATATTATAAGGCAAAGAGGGCTAACCTCGATGATCGGGAAGTGTTTCAGTCTAGAGGAGTCGTTTCTATCCTGCCGGATAAACTCAAGCCTGGTTGTATACGTTGCAAATGCAGCAAAGGTGCATAACAGTGGAATATGCTTGTGAAACTCTCATGCACGAAGTTAAAGTCAGCTGCACAGTTGTCCTTGCATTTCGAAGACGTGGGATGTCGTCCAATCGGAGCCCTTTTCGTTTAACCTCTGAGCCTTAACAATGGAGTGCTAGAACAACGCTATCGGGATGCGGTCCGAGCCTTTGCCAAAGATGTCGATTGGAACGAGTAAGCACTACTCGTATAATTGAAGATATACTGACACGACCTGTAGAAACTTTGAGCCGTACAGGAATCGTAATCAAAGCGGATGTGATCTAAGTACCGATATTCTGCTGTGTCTAACCTCACACATGCATCTTCCAAAATGCCGTGAAGAAGATATTTATGAGACATGTGACGTGTCGAAATTTATCTCGTGCTCTCCCAGCTCTCTGGTACCAATTAGCTACCAGGATTTTGCTGGATCAAATTACCCGTTAATCAACCTGTATAACCAATATCGGCAGTCTAGACATATCCGCTTATCCTTAATACAACACCAAAAAGTAAGGCTATAGATTTACCCTTTCGAGCTCCTCTTCCCGTGAGCTTTGGAAGATAGCGAAAGCAGATCTCCTTGTACTATACACAGAGATAGCATGAACTTCGAATTTGATGATAGATAACAACATGGAGGGCTTACTTTAGATGGAAGCTCGTGTAGCTTTTCTATACAATCGTTCTCGCCGTTCTATAGTATCGCAAGGGACGGGCATATGATGTGATCGATATCCGTTGAATCACTGGTTCGCCGCGTCAAGCCTTTTTGGCGAGGGTGTAAAACGTTTTCTGGCCACTCAACGTTCATTGCAGTAACAGAGACTCGTATAAGTATGAATCAGATCAAATTAGAAATCATAACACCTCCCGGTTACCCCGATTGGACCCTCCTCGAGGGAACAAAATGGTATCCAATGGAACTTTGAAATTTTTCACCGTCGGTCGGGAGGACAGCAGGCTCAATCAACACGAGATTCTGAGATTCTGGGTTCAGGAATTTGCAAGTGAGATAGATTAAGTTGCGCCCCCCATTCTGACAATGGTTCGATTTTGCGAATTGTAACATCTAATTAGATAGAAATTCCGTCCCAAGCGCGGAGGCCTACTAGTCCGCCTATTATGTTGAACCACCAAACGGTGAAATGGCATCAAAGCACAGTAATATCGTAAGAACCTGGTGAACTGAGTGTCAAACAGGCTTTTGACTTGTCTAATCTCCACATCCCAGCGATTCAGATGTTAGAAGGAAATAAAATTAGACCTCGGTGCGCCACCAGTGCGCTGATGTGATAAGGGTTAGCCTTCCATAAGGCGGCGATCAGGAAGGCTTTTCGGTTCCTGTCAGCCACCAGCTTAACCCACCACTCCCTAAATTTTGAATCCATCAACTGCCTAAGTAGGTAATACACTTCAATTTTCTCTTCAAGTTCCATGATTTGGTTCAACCTGGTATGGCGGGAGAGGGATCTATGAGAAAAGCCATCGTTGAACCTCTTGCGAGGCTACGATTGGATTTGGGCCATACCGGAACTTCAAATACGATAAAACCAAGTACAGTAGCATACTCGCAAGTTCATGTCATAATGAACTCCTTCAAAATCTAATGCTGATCATGGAATAGCGCAATCCTGCTACGCCACCATTATTAAGTCTTCAACTCCTTTTTCTTGCTGTAGCTATTTTTCCCGTGCAGCCCCCATGATCCTGAATGAGGTACATGGTGACTTTATGGCATCTTCCCGGGCAGATCAGAATTTATTAGAAGCTTCATATAGGTTTCTACAGGAACTTTTTCATGTCTATCATCCAATCTTCGCTCTGTGCAGGCTGTCAGCGGCACGGATTGTACCCTGCCTCGGCATACTGCAAGATGAGTGAACTTCTTAAGGTTCTGTTAGGTTCAATCTCCTATCATTACTTCTCCTGGGGGGCTTGAGGTGACAATTGTCGCATAAATAGGCATTGCTCGTTGATCTATTCTCGACTTTCTTTTTTGACCAACAGGCCTACTACGAGTACTTTTGATGTCATCAGTTTATGATAACAACTTGAGTTGAGAAAATGAACAATGATCATAAGGAGGAAACCTTACGATTCTCTGATGTATTGAGAAGAGCCTTGGATGAGATTCAAACGAGGGAGATACCGCCAACCCCATTCAATCGACCTTTGATATTAAAAGGAAACGAAGGGCAAGATAGAATTCGGCAATCTCGGATGAATGAATCAAGGGTGTCGGCAATATCAGCGGTGGATTCTGAAATCAATATGAACATGGCTTCTATACCACGAAGTGGTTTCAAGACTTGAGGACGAAGTAATTTGAATGAATCCAGGTATTCAATATTTTCTGCCGACGCACCAAGGCGCAAGCCAACTACGACGACGAAGGCAGCAAGAACTTCTAGAACTACTGGTAGAGCGACTTCCGTGGCTGCTTCGGAATGGTCAGCGGCGATTGATGTACTAGTGTCATTAAAGCCCAGAGGATCAAAGGCTACCAGGATTTCGAGATCGAGATCTAGTTAAAGGTCGTCCTCAAGGTCACGCTTGAGGTTTGGAAGATATTCAAATGCAGCTTCTGATAGAAGAGTTAGTCTTGCAGTACCAGAGCGGGCCAGTACCATTTCTTCTAGGCCGAGGGCAATTTCGAATTCCGATTTTATGATATCCGCTCGAACATCGGTTAGTCAAAACTGGAGGGGGGAAGGGGGGAGGGGAAGTCAGAGAAATCTTCTGACAGGTCAACCACCACCACCATCAGCATCAGCCGTTCCTCAAAATGACATGATGGTCCAATTTAAGAATTTTGTAGATTAAGGGTGCCTTTTTTCACGCTTATCAAAACCTATTGATATATATATCAGTGCTGTTGATGATATGCCCAAGAGAAGGAGAACATTCATGAAAACGGTAATTCCAACTATAAAGGGGATCAGGTGAATGTGGTTAAGAATTCTGATTCAAAATCCCCTGAGTGGAAAATTAAACATAGTTGACGAAACGACTGAAAGCTCTACTGGAGCCAAAGAGCGACGATGGAAAAGTTGATGTTTCATTACAGCAGTATTTCAGGGTTCTGAACTAGTCGTATGTACGGTCTTTATGACCTGGGCATTTCAAAGGGCGGAAGATGGCACAGATATGAGAATCATGTACGAGAGAAACTGTGCTATAGTCAACCCGACAAATATTGGTTTGCACATATTGTTTAATATAATGATCATAGTCGTCTCCATGGCAAGTGCTTGTCCGTTCTATTTTTTAAGCTCCCCGACACGAAAGGAATCAGATGAGGCCCATGTCAGAGAAATGGGTTTTTATATTGGTGTGTTGAGTTGAAAAAATTTGAGGATTTTCAAGAAAATAATATTATTTGGGCTCCTAATACTACAATACAGTATCTTCTCGGCCTATCCATCTTTTGTCAGCATGTTTTTCAAAGTGGCCATAATGATCTACTCTGTTGCTGACGGCAACAGTTTAAATTCAGGGGTGTTTGGATCAAGTTTGGAGGAAGACTACGACGTGGTTACAGTCAGTCCGCAATCTATAAGCCAACCTTCAGTAGGTTGCTCGCAGGATGTTGCGGCAATATGTTTGGCACGGGTGGTCAACCCAGATCATGTTAAACTCATCCTCTAGGCCTTACTACTCCAAAAGATACTACAAATCTTTGCAATATATCCACAATTTTATAGGAAAGTGCTAAGCAAAATAAGCTTCGGAACCGTAATACGACAGAATACCCAACAGCCTACTCAACTCTCACAAATTCGTCTTTAAATTATGGAAATCTATTGGTCGTTGCTAACGACCAGCCACTTTTCACTGATAATGTTATCCTCCTTGTATTGCACCATATGACATATTCCTCGGTTCTTGGAGGAAAACTTAGGAGCTTTCGGTGGTTTCACGGAACGAGCTTGCCATTGTGGATCGCAACTCTATTCTTGTAAACCCGTCTTTAACTTGCAGCATTAACTGAGCATGGGTATGATGATGGAGCTATATACATGAAATTTAGCTAAGTAATGACCGCACATATAGACAGGTGTAAGCGAGGCTATTTGTGTACCGATGATATCTAATTGTACATTTTCTTTTCTATTTGAATAGCTTTGCTTGATTTTCCATCACTTTACAACAGGGCTGCAGGGATTCTACCAGGGAGGTAGAATCCGCGCTTCGCTCGAAGCCAAGTGTCTGTATGATGCATACCCAACTGGTATACTTTAAAGTCTAAAGAGAGGCAATCTTTGTATATAAAAGTCCGGAGTCTTAGCTCGTCCGTAATACCCTTTTGTAGGTCAGGGCGTTGCAAGCTTCCCTAGAAGTTAATTATGATCGTCTTCAGTGTCAGATCACTTTATAACAATAATTATTGTAAGAATTACTGCACTTACTTTCTACATACGTGATGCTTTAACATCAAAAATGTGTGCATCTGTTTGGAATGTAGTGTTAAATCCGTCTTGTCACTATTTTCTGTAACTACACTACTTATATAAGGAGTGTATACAAATCTTACTACTCGTACATTGTATATGTGATATACCTCGTGCTTGCCTTCAGCAGGATAGCTCCCGCCGAGACGCCAGCGTCACTAAAAACTCGATTTTTCGTAATTTCAAATTTCAAAATCGTATGGCTAGTTCTTTAATGAAATTGATCAAACATAAACAAGCTTACTCTTTAGAAAATGTATAATTTTCCTTCTTTTCAATTTAGGTTTTATGAATACTGATGCCATATTGAAAGAGTTATGAAAGAAGGAGTAACTTGTTTGTAAGAAAACATGAATTTCGGGGAGATTATAGGACAAAACGTCACGCTGTACGAAAAACGATGATTTAAACTCGTCTAAGTGAGTTGAGTGACCGTCAAGATGATATCAACATTTATCTTGAAATAAAGAAATTTATAATGATTGGAAATCATTGGAAATCATTATGCGAGTAGAGCTTTACATGTAAAGTTTAAAATCAAAGTTTACTTAAAACCGACTTACATTTAACAATTTTATTAATTAAGGTTTAATGTTAAGAGGGGAAAGAAGGCCGCGAGCGAGGTAACATCACCGAAATAAAAAATAGTTCCTACCAAATAATAGCAAGAGTTTGTGTCTTTTATGATCACTTGAAGGAGAGCAGAACCCTGAGCTAGTAGATTTTGATCCCTTCGAAGAGGAGTCAAACCTTAAGCGAATTGGTGTAATCCGATTCGTTACATCACCGCATTTACTTCATTATCATTATTTAGTCTAATCGCAATTTTAGTGTTTGTTTCTACCATCAATACTAAAATTTAAAGTATATATACATGATGTTTTAAATAAAATCTCTATTTGCGAGGAAATACATGTACCGGACTTCCGTTTGAGATCTTTACCATGTTTGTTGTAATCACGTGTAGCGCTATACCTAGTTAGGTGTCTCCACCTCATATACTCAGTAGAACACATATGCCACTTCTAGCATATTAGACAATATACACTCTACCATTACAATAGGTTATGACCCCGTGTTGCACATTTATTAAAGCAATTTGATTATCATCTTATTAATTAAAACGATAATATATATCTTTTCCGAAGAAAACAATCGCTTTTCTACTCATTTCCGCCGGAAAAATCACATTTTCATTATTTTCATCATTTTCATCATCGAAATTTTCATCAAAAACCTTATTTTTTTTATCAATACTTTTTTAACGTTATCATATCAAGTATAGTTATAACTAAATGGGGTTTTATTATTGTTTTTATAGGAGACAATTATATAAATTACCATGATTTTTGCTTAATAGCGTTTACAAACGCAAATTGCTACGATATTGTATTTGGCAAAAAAAAACAATTTGTTTTTGAGCTTTCAAAGAAGTTTATAATAAATGGATTTGTTACAAAAGATTGTTAAAGGATTATAAATATGATATTGCAAAGGATAATTGTTTTGAAAATAGAATTTGAAGAGAAATTAGCTTTTTTTATAAAGAGAAGAAGTATCGCTATAACTATTATAGTTTTAGGACTTACATTTTTTTATTATAGTATAGTAAAAGAAGGCTATGTTAATATAGATTTTGTTAATGTTTAAAAGAAGTTATTAATTTATAATCAAACTTTTGATATCATTTATATGGCAAATACAATAAAATCGTTTTTAAAGGAAAAATTTGATTACAAAAACGAAACTATTTAAACTTTTTTTACAAGATTAAAATTATATTAACAAACATTTATTAATATAAAAGAACTAATAATAAACAAAATGATAAAGGATACATTTTTAATATATATATCAATATATAATGCGTAAACGGCGATTTTTATTCATGTTCATATATTTGAAAAAACATTGGAAGAGATTATAATGCTTTTTCAAATAATCGAAAAGCCAATTAAAATTGTTGCACTTATTGCGGAATCTTCAAATAAAGGAAAACGGAATAATCGCGATGGAAGAGGTGGTTATGGAAGTAGTTATAGAGGAAAATTAGAAAAATTATATAATCGAAATAAGTTATTTCGAGTTGAAAAGGTTTAATACTACTATTGTAAAAAGTATAAATATCTTAAAAAGGAATATTGCACATTTAAAAAAAATGAAAAATATATCTATAAAGCTTCCGCAAATAACGAAAATTCTAGCTTTGAAAAAGCAAAAGCAAATATAGCATTAAATAGCAATTATACTTTTTTTCATTATCCTAGTATCTCTTTTCAAGCAAATAGTAACGATTCAAAATGAATATTCGATTTAAAAGTTTTCCATTACTTTATTAGCTAGTTCAAAGCTTTGAATAACGTTACAAAATAGCCTATATTACAAAAAGTTTAAATTACGGATAGATTATTTGCTTTAAATGCAATATACAAAAATACATAAATTAATAGATTTACATTTTCCAATATATAGTATATAAAGAAATTTGAGATAATATAGTTGATTTCTATCAATCTTCTTACCAAAAATGGATACAAAATAATTTTCGAAAAAGAATCAATGTTTTATTGAAAGTTCAACCAATTGAAATTTACAGCAAAAAAAGCATTTGGCTACTATATTGTACAAGATTTTGTATTACAATTTGTCAACCTTACATTTGAAAAGTTTGCTATTATAGATGATATTGATTTTTACAAGTTTATATTCAACCTAATATATTATTGGTTTGATTACTTTAATTATAATTAGCTTTGAAAGTTTTCAAAAGCGTATACAAGCTTAAAATTATTAAGAAAACGAAAATTGATAAAAAGATCAATATATTTACTTTGTTTAGTAGGAAAAATAAGAAAGTATTTCAATAAATATATAACTATTAAAACGTTTACAATTTTACGTTGTTTTCATTGTAATCTTTTTGGAATTTAAAAGATATCCCTCTTAAGCAACAAATATTTTATAGTAGTTGTAAATAATATTATAAGGTTTATATGGATCAAATATACTTTTAATAAGTTTGTAGCTATAATTGTACCAATACTTTTGAATTTGTTCAAATTGATCGAAACAGAGTTTAATAGCAAAATTGTTATAATATATGTTAATAATAACAAAAGCAAGTTTGGAATTGCTTTCCAAATGAAGATTTCGAAAAAAAGTATACAATTTGAGTTTTCTCTTTTAAGAAAGTATATTATAAACAACATTGTTGAGAAGAAAATATAGGATATAAATGCTATATCAAAAAATCTCTTGATAAAGTTAAAAATATTTTCGATTCAATAAGAAATTACAATATTGTATACTATTTATTTAAAGAATCGATCTTTTATAAGAGTATTATCTTTTAAAGAAGCTAAAACGCTTTCGAAAGCTATAATGCTTTTTGAAACCTACAATAGTTATTAGTCAAATTTACGAAAGTTGAAAGTATTCGAATGTATAGCATTTGCTTGTAATCTTTAACAATTAAAGTAAACTACGAAAAAGTTTAAATCAAAAATATTAAAGGGAGAATATTTCTTTGTTGATATAGAAGAAAGCCAAATTTATAAACTTTTTAATCTTTTTACTTTGAAAACAATAAAAACGGCAAATATTAACTTTGATAAATATAAATTCCCATTGAAAAACGATTCAAATATATTAAATTATAAAGAGACTTCGACAAAATCGAAAGGGAAAACGAATCAAATGGGAAATCATTTTACAAAAGGATAATGAAGTTAGAAAAGGATTTGCGTTAATACAAAACGATTAAGAATTCTTATAAGCTTAGATTATAAAGATAAAAAGTTAAATCTTTTTATAAATTTAGATAAAGATGATTCTATATAGAATCTTTATCTAGAAGAGGCTCTTTCTATAGTAACTATAGCTTGCGGTTTGCAAGCTTGAACTAGAATTAGAGAAATTGTGAAGAGAAAGGTATAACACTTTATAGAGAACTTTGATGTAGTATATTCGTATATAGATGTTAATATTGAAGCTATCGATCTGGAGGATGTTTTAAATTCGAACTTTAAAGTATGAATAAAAGCAATCAAAACAAAATTGATTAGTTTGAAAAACAATAATACTTTTGAAATGATTAATGGATCCTTTTTGAAAAGGAAAAGACTTTTAAAGTTTAAATGAATTCTATAGAATAAGCTTGATCAAAATAACAAGTTAAAAAGAAGAAAAGTTAAATTAATAGTTAAAGAATTCTTGCAAAAATACAAAATCGATTTTACAGAAATATTTGCAAAAGTTGCAAGATACTCTACGTTGTAAGCTTTTTTTGCTAAAACAATGGAAAAGAACCTAGAAATCGATAATATAAATGTTAATACGATATTTTTGAATGAAGAACTGATCGATATTGAGATTCTAATGGAAATTCTATGATTCTTTGAAGAGATATTTGCTTTGAACTTTATTAACAACTATTTCAAACTTAAGAAATTATTTTATAAATTGAAATAGGCTTTAAAAGTATAATAACAAATAATTAAATTGTTCTTTAAAAATATAAGTTTATAAACTTTAATAGCAAATTCTAATTTGTTTATTGAAAGAAAAATATATATTTTACTTTATATAAACGATTTGTTAATATTGGAATCACAATCTACGATTAATACGATTAAAAAGATTATAGATCGAAAATAAAAATGTAAAGATCTTGAATCAATACAAATCTTTTTAGGAATCCAAATCGAGCGGAACAAAGCTTAAAGATCTCTCAAAATACATCAAAAAGCGTACATCAAAAAGCTTTTGGAACAATTCAAAATCTACAATTCAATGTTTTAGAATCTCCTTTTCCCTATTAGCACTATACTAAAACCAACTACAATAGCAAAGCTATTCAACGAAAGCGACAAAGCTTTATATTTACAAATTATTGAATTAAAGATTTATTTGATGAATAGAACAAAAAGCGATTTCGCGTTCCCAATTGATCAGCTCGCAAAAGTGATGCATATTTTTGGAAGAAAGCATTTAATCCTTGCAAATCACTTCTTGGAATTCCTTAATAACACGATCGATATTAACACAACTTACTCGAATCGATTGCGGCATTTACTATGTTTCTACGATATTTTTACAAATACTATATAGAATTTAAAAGCGAACCGAAAATCGATACAAAAAATGATTGTTATTTAATACGAAAACGCGATAATATAGTCTTTAAATAAGCAAAAATCTACAATACTTTATACAATGAAAACTAAGATTATAGCCGCAAATAAAAGTGCAAAAAAAATTGTATAGTTTGAAAAGCTAATTATTGATTTAAAAAAACGAACCTTTTTAAAGCCATTTATATTTATATTATATTGCGATAACAAAAGCAATATTAATTGAATATAAAAAAACAAGTTCTATAACAAAGCTAAGCATATTAATATACGATAACATTTTATACGAAAGAATATAATCGAAAACAAAAGATTACAAATAGTATAGATTCTTAGCTTTAAACAGAAAATTAATATTTTAACGAAACAATTAATCTACCCTGAATTTTTAATCCATAATAAAAAACTTGGTTTTAATTTCGAAAAACGTTAAAGAAGCTTTTATATCGCAATATAGTATAGTTATAAAATGTTAAACTTCCAAAAAAAAACGTAAACATTGTAACAACAATAAATCGTTGCTGCGAAAATTAATAAAGCTTTGGGATATATATACAACGCTAGGAAATCGAAAGTAATAGAAAAAATGATTGTTTTTATAAAATATTCAATTATACAGATTTTTAGGTTTGAAATGGATCAATCAAAATGCGTTTTGGGCTTATATAAAGGTTTGGAAAATACAAAATCATTAGTATCAAAAAGCACTTCAAAAAGCCTTCAAAAATGCTTTTTAAAAAGCTTTTTCTTTATGTGATTTTAATGATCGAATTCAACTATAAAGGGGTTATTATAATCATATGTAACGCTATACTTAGTTAAGTATCTCTACCTCATATACTCAATAGAATACATATGCCACTTCTAGCATAATAGAATTATTAAATGTAGATTGTGGGTATAAAAGCTCTTAGCATGAAAATTTGTATGTGGAATCCACTAAACTATACCTAATCGGTATGAATTTCCTATTACAATGTGAAAAACCATGGAATATACAATATATACTTTAGTTATTAGTCTTTAGTTATTAGTTATTAGACTAACAACTAATAACTAATAACTAATAACTATAGTACCTAAAATGCATCTTTTGATGCAATCGAC
>NGKF01000017.1:447987-490037 GCA_002162555.1 Monilinia aucupariae | reverse complement strand
TTTTACTTTAATATAATATTTCACTTTATTTTAATATTATATTTCATTTTATATTAATAACATATTTATAAAGGGGTTTTATATTATTAATATATTTATAAAGGGGTTTTATATTATTAAGCTTAGTGCACCCTCATTTTAGCGGTAGTCTTGTTAGACAATATACACTCTACCACTACAATAATGTTAAAGTGTTAGAGTTGATTTGAAATGCTCATTTGATATTCATTCTTGATCTAACATAACATAATCATTACACTAGATTAAAGGACACAAATAATTTCAAATGAGGGTCTTGAATTTAACCATATCTACTGGAGCACATATACTCGAGTAGCTTTTCAGCAATACGTACGAGAGTGAAAACAAGAACCTCGATATCAGCCACCGAACGAAGTATAAAGGTAAAGATTAACCTCCATACCTGGTTAGCATACGTCAGAACTTCCGATCAAAGTCATATATACCAAGACTGGCCCCCTTACTCAAGGAGAGGTAGTTTATTTCAGATCCATACGCTTCTTTCTTCAAGTTTATAATTTTCCCCAAATCACCCCTCAATATTTGGCTCGAAGTCCAAAATGCCCTCTATCCATCAGATAGTTTCTGCAATCGCAATAGCGGTCAATGCGGCCTACGCAGCCAATGGTCCTGCTTTCAGCACCGGCCCCACCTCTGGCGATATCTATATTGACTCGTCAACTGCGACGCTCATCGTACCGCATCCCCCAAATGGTTCCGGAGAACTGGCGCTCTGGGTCGGGATGGGCACGTCGACCGGTGACCTCGTTAATTCATTTGTCACCAACGAGCACTCATCTGAATGGCATGCAACTGCTTATACACTTAAGTTGACTAGCCGTTCGTGATGACTTGATTGTGAAATGATCACGATGGTGCTAACCCTTGATAGCTACTACACAAGAACAAGTCTTTGGTACCGGATCCGCGAACACAACAGCTGGAGCCCATGTTAAGATGAACTGTATGTTAGCCCCATTGACAGAGATCGATGCTATACTGTTCTATAAGGGTTTCCCGCTATGAGCGCTTGCTAATCAGGTGAAATGAATGAATAGATCAATATTCTAAAGAGACGGGCAACTACACCCAACATGTCTATCTCAACGATAAATTAATCTCCACACTTTCCACCAACTCTGGAGTTGGTCAAGGCTGGGGCTCTGCGGTCGAATGCGGTGCAACTGATTGTGGTACTGTTCCTGCACACGGTATGTTCTCTTGCCTCATTTCATCCCGCCCCCTTGTCCGCTTGCCAAATACCATTTTTCCTCTGAACTCGAAGCTATTGGATGAAAGTAACTGATGAATATAGAATGGATTGATGTTCAAATTTCCTTGTCAGCACCCGATCCAAAATACAACAATACATTACGTCTGGGTAAAGGCGTATCAGCCAAGATGACCACACCTGATGGAGGTTTGACATGGAATGTTGGGACTATCAGTCTCCCAGAATACACTTTCCTAGCTCAGTAGAACTCTGATTATTGGCAGGGGATCTGGATGACCGGGTGATCTCAATTTAGAAGAGCTCCAGACCCTCCCCCTCTTCCCCCCAAAAACCTCGCATGTAAATATTGGTGTGTTGAAGACTTCCTGGAGCACAGCATATATCATGAGACCCCTAACGTATATTCATTCATTTCAATACCACATGTACATTATGCATACTTGCACAGACTATCTTGTTTATATGTAACTTTCTTCTACATAAATGGCATCAATATCGCATGTAGCCTACACACTTTCACGGAATGTGACTGCGACGAAACATCCAATGGGTGAATCTCAAAGGACTGAAAGATCCATATTAGACGTATCTCATGTTCCCGCCACCATGTAATCGAATAGTCTTTTCCCCTTGAGGTATCAAATTAATTCATATGCAACGAAATTGGACAATGTCTTGATGAACGAAAGAAACAATGCCTATGGGTGTAGACAATCTCGCTCCCATTCCCGAATATGCCGAGGACTTTTATTTCCATCGTTACCTCAGACTGGATTGTCTCGTCGAAATCGGAATTCGAAGAATGGACGAAGGATCTTTACGAAGAACGGTCACTGTTGGTTCTGCGCTCCTTGCATCTGAAAATCCGAGTGCAGTAACGTCGAAGCGGGCTTCTATCACGTGCTAATCTTGATATGTGGAGGTTTGAGCACACCCAAGGCGAGATTTGCGATCTCACATTTAAACGTTGCGAATATCTCAATCATTGATCCGAATTATATGCATTGCCAGCCTATCATTTGTCTATATTCATAGCCATAGTCAAGATTCTTGCCAGTAAAGGTTATGAGTTTGGTCACCAGCAGATATGAGAGCAGAATAATCTCTCCATGACACTAACGGCTCTGTGCCTTTTGGATCTAAACAGCCATTTTTCATCATCAACGAGATGTACGAGCATATGGACGTTCATGATTTCTAGCATTATTCCATGAGTGTGAAATCGACGATGAAATTTTGGTTGATCAACTTCATAGATTCCACTATCCACTATCCACTATCCAACATCCAACATCCTCCAATTGTCCAATTCTCCATGCCCAACTACAATAGCGCCTGTCCGAAAGATGGCACTGACACGAATATCATTTGGGTAGGTGATACATGCAAGTAACTTTCTCGAAGCGAGGAAGGATAAACGTACAAGAGGAGATAATTCCTCTTCCAATTCAGATATGCCTGCCTATCCGAGAAATGAAGGGAATTGATTCAACGCAGGGTAGTATATGTATTACATCACTTGTGAATTCAACCATCGCAGCGAAAGAAATCGTGAAAATGCATATTCCAGACGCCAAAAATTTATGCTGGGGTGGAACAAAGTCTGGGCCGAGTGGTTTCTTGTCTTGTCCACAGGCACTCATGGAGATGCCAGCAGCACTTCTGGATTGGTGAAATCTGCAACATCGAACCTTATGCCATGCGCGGAATCAACCTTGAAATTACCACTGGCACAATCAGAATCGACTCCCCTGGATCTTGGTTCCCTATGACCTCCTTCAGTGGCCCATAAACTGCCAGTTCACTGGTGATAGAGCTTGGTATTTCAATAAAGACAGAAGATGCTTGCGTTGATATCCAGGCACCAAATTAAAAGAAAAGAGCATTTGACAAAATTAAAGAGCTGTCCCCAGGCGATGACTGACTTGACGTAGAGCCGTCTTCATGCATGTCTACTTTCATAGAATGGGCGAGGCCCTCTATAGATGGCCAGACCCCATTCATGGCAGCAGCGAATTTTCCGCTGAGAACTGTAAGATGTCATGCTACGACCAATGCCCGTGTGCAGAGAATGCTAAATGTACTGATACTGATTGATTGATATTCTCGGTTCTTTTCCTCGCTTCTGTCGATTCTATTTCATGGTCGACCATCATCTGAGAGTCAGCATATGGAAACTACGTAGATGTTTGGAGACGTGATTCGGGAAGGCCCAAGATAAAGACAAAATACCGACACTCACTGGTAATAGAAGAGACGGCCAAGCATCGTGCCGCTGGGAATATTTAAGTAAAACTCGGTGGGATATTGTGAAGCTGCTGTTGCACAGGTTGCAGGATGCAATATCAGATTGCAATACTACCGGCATGCCCAAAAAACGCACGAGCATGCGGAACGTCAGATCGCATGTTTTAGTGATAGAGACTGGTAGAATGGGTTGCAAGACTACCACTGAGACTCTTGCATGAGTACCAACATCAGTGCTATCGCGACTCGAGTCCTCAGTTGACAAAGATGTATGGCATTATTGAAGATTGCTTAGCCGAAAATATAATCATACACGACAGCGGCCAAAGAAAACAGCGGTACCTCTCAAGCCGATTTCGTTCTCTTCGTAGTCCATTCCATTCTTCTCAACATGGCGACCAGAGTTTTGATTGTGGTCAACAGGCTGCACCGAAGCTACCTGATGTAGGTCCTTAATCAAGCCACAAGCTTACCAGGCTCTGAAAATGAATATCAATTTGTGCATTTGCAAACGAAGCCGATGCCAACTTCACAGAAGACAAATCCACTTCAGATGTACCGAGTTCCGCGAGTGCCAGCTCGACAGAAACCAGCTGCCAAGAGTTTACCGCATGAACCGAACACCCGTGGTGTCGCCAGCACCAATAAAACAAGAATGCTGCGACAGACCTTCTCTGGGATCCTATGAAACCGAAAGGCTAGCACAACATGAAACTTACTCGTCGCGTCTGCAGTCTTCGGTATTGAGTTGTGATAGGATTTACATAGATCCTCCCAAAGAGACTCGACAGAAGGCGTGTATCAAATGAGCGACACTTCTTGTATTTGTCTCCGAGCAATGATGGCAAAACAAATGCCTTCAATTGGAATATTGAGGGTCAATGGACTATCGTTTGATCCAAGACGAACACAATTGCTTGATTAGAATCTCGACTCCAAGCTATCGATTGTTTCGTTCCGACAACCATAGAATATTGACCCACGGTCCCATGGACATGCAACGATACGTTGTGAAACTGGAGTATTGGCGATCGTAGAGTAAGGTTACTATTTTCCGGAGGATGGAGCAGCGCATCGTAAGTAATTTCCATCAAGTAATATCAAGCCACATGATGCACTATGCTAATAAGTTGACACAGAGTATTGTAAGTTGTAGCAGAGCATCTCTATTTGTGATGTGGCTGACCTCGCCAGAAAGGCCTAAAGTGGTAGATTCGATGTATGTACAAGTACTACTTTGGGTTTTCGGGAGTCTTCTCTGGAAAGGCAGCAATGATCTTGCGTGTTTCACGAGCAGGACGCGGCTCTCCTGTCGCAACGTACAATACGGGGATGGGAAAGTGCCCAAAACTTCAATGATGTGTAGAAGTTCTGATTGACATTTCCTCTCGGGAACAGGAAACTTACATACGAGGTTTCTTGCAGTTGATCAAGCTTTGCCATGCACCATTGTTCCGCCATGATGACTACAATTAGCTGCCAATGATCCAATAGCACAAGCAGGTTACACGATGCGCATTACACCATATCAAGTTCAGAGCTTGTGATCGGTTGTACGGAGCACGGAGTAGTTTTTAGCATCAAACTTACTCGGCGTGCTCCTTAATCACTCTAAAATGAGGAGTAAAAACACAACACGAGATCATCTCGATGAGGAATTCTCAATTTGTTCCAGAACATTGTAGGATCTCACGTGATGCTGATCATTACTCAGATCTCCTTTATCCAATCTTCATCCGCTTCATCCGCTTCATCTGCTTCATTCGCTTCATTCGCTTCCATTCGCTTCTTTCGCTTTTGAACGGCTCAAGACCATAAGGATGGCCAAGTTGCACGGTATTCTCCTTACCCACCGTCAATTGTGACTCGTGCGAAAAGCGGGAATCCTACAACCGTGAGTCAATGTTAGTCCACTCACAGCTTAGCCAAGTCCAATATACGCCATGCATGTCAACCCCCAGCATCATCATTACCAAATTGACTCGATGAAGAATCCAATCAGGAAGTGGCTGGGGTAAGATGCTGGCTAAGATGCTGGCGAAGATGGCTGGCTAATCATCGACCAAGAAAAACTTGCCGGGACAAACAAGAAAGATCATGTTTCAAGAAGGTTTGTGGACAACTTCTTGTTCTTCTCCAACCTTTCTGAAATGCGTCGTCGAGTATCAAGATCCAAGATAGATACAATACACTAGGGACAATCAGAGTTCCGCCCAAGCTTATTAACAGTGGCGGTGAGAAAGGTGACCCAATCCGAGCCCCTTTCACATTCGTACAATGAACGGACCCTCGATAGCACCTTGCCCAAGCACCAGAAAGGCAATCAGAAACCCCCCCAAATCCTCAACTTCCAAAATACTTCTTCCCCGCTAATACCTCCGTTGCTCCAATCGATCGATTGGGCTGTGATGCTTGGATGTTTGGATGTTTGGATGTGAGCTAATTCGATCCATTATTCGATCGTGAAGTTGCGGTAAGGTTATGCAGGTGTTATTACCCATTTTGACTTTTTTCTTCCTTACCGGGCTACCATGTTGAATACCTACAGTAGTCTACAGGTGCCCAGTTTTGTTGGCTTTTGTTCGAACATTTCTCTAAGGTCGACGGACCTGCGTGGTTAAAGTTTGAGGCATTTCAATTTGCATGCTAAATACTCTATATATATTGAGTCATTTTCCCATCCACAAATTCGCTCTTGCACTTTGTCCCAAATAAACATACGTACAACTGCTACACCAAACCAAATCGAGTACTGCAATGGGCCTTGAACTTGAGACTCCTTTTGATACCGCTTCGTCAGATAAATACTCCAGTTCTACTCAACGTCGATTATAACGAACGCACCTTTCTTTTTCTACACCGTTACATTGTTACACATATTAATGTTCATTCCAGTCTTCAGCCTTCCAACATCATCGTCACCATCATCCTGATCTGCCGTTCCGAAACTATTTTGATTCCTTGCATTCACACTTCTTCCCCTTTCTTAATCTTATCGCTTTCATTTCTTTCTCCAAATACCCCAACGTTCCCAGACTCAAGACAGCAAACAGTCATCATGCAGATCTCACCACCCCGCAATGCTCACGCCTTTTCCAATAAGCGAATGCTGAAAGCCTCTCCCTATTCGAACCCCTATGCTTCGTCTCGTCCCCGACAAGCTTCTTCTTCCTCGTCCCTTCGTATCCCTCTCGCGTCTGCAAACCGCAATCCGCGAGAACGAGCGCCGGTTCGTCAGGTTCAGCAACAAGAGTCGGAAGTTAGTATTATTGTCACGACGTGGGATGATGAGGGCAAGTGCTGGTATCCGGTCGAGGCGTATGGTCCTATTGGCGAGCAACTGAATAAATTTATTGAGGCGCGGAGAAGGGCTAAGCAGATGGGTGAGAGGAGAGGCTCGGATTAAATGAGGGGGTGGGAAGGGATGGGATGGGATCTTCGTACCAAGTGTTGGGAAAGAGGATGGAGTTTTTATGCATGTGCTTCACCATTCTTTTGGTGTCGGTTTGTGGAAATTTTATGATGAATGATGATGGGGTCTTTTTCCTTATTCTTTTGGGGGTTATTGGCTGTTTACCATAGTAAGGGGTGTTGTCGATGAGAAAGAGTAGATGGCACAAAGCAAACTGGTTCGTCACGAGGCAACAGCGACAACTGAACCGAACCGAGTGGGCGGGATATTAGAAGGGGGGTTATTCGAGAGTTTCATTTGCAGCATACCGGTACTACTACATTAGCTAGTAATTCCATCTTCTCCACGAGTCGAAAGACTCAGTGCCCTCTCTGGCACTTTTTGATTTTGCTTTGCTCTTTTGCTCTTTTGCTCTTTGCTTTCGCACTGGCCTGCGTCCGACGCACGGGGGCGCATTTCTTTTCGTTTTTTGTTTTCAGCAATAGTTCCAAGAAGTGGTCTAGGCACCGCCAAGATCGATCCTCCCCATCCAATCGTTATCGAGCCCATGCCATCCATGCAAGTCAGTAAGTTGAGGAATCCACCACATGAAGTTATGTCTCCGCTGTCATGTCACGCTGTCATGTCACACCAGCCTCGCCTTTCAGGACGGGCTAGGACTGGGATCAAAAAAGAGAGATGCGTGAGCCGCGGACCTGCAGACCTGCAGACCTGCAGCATGACCGCAATAATGCGCGACTGTCAGACTGTAGTACAGTCTTATAGTAATCAAGTACTGAGTAGGTAGGATGGCATTCGTTGGGCTGAGAAATGTCTCCACTCGGGCTGTTGCTAATATATGGTCATTCTTCAAATTCTTCAAAAGTTTCACAGCGCATCGAGTCACATGGCTGGATACACCTACTAAATAGGTAGATATCATTAGAGACAAAGAAAGATATCTCCACTAGTATATCCGCCGTGCCAATGCATATTGATGGGGCGTCTTTCTTCGTCAATGCTTCTTTCTACTCCTGCACTGTGTGATTTTATGAAAGGGGGAAACATTCTACTTACCAGTGGAGCGGAGTGGAGTGGCCTAGAATGGCCTGTGGATCAAGGGGCGAGTGTTTCAAAGTCTAAAAGAAAAACAGCTGAAACGGATGAGCTGTACGACGGAAATACCGTATCGTGAGCTTTTTTCATCTTGTCCTTTTGACTTTGCCAGCTGGTTTGACGGACAGCAAAACCTCGATATAAGGATCCTTCATACGAGTATAAGGATAACCTTACGGATATCAATTTCGGTTTCAACGAACCTTCGATGGGAAAATAACTAATATCCTCATATTCCTTCAAATAAGAATATCTCTAAAAAAAATTAAGTTTCGAAAGTTTTGTATATTTTTCATCTATGAAATTGATATTACAATTAGACTTTCTCGAGATTAATCAAAGTCTATGTAACTAGATCACCTGGTGGATCGAAGTTTAAATCCCCATCCAAATATCACCTTGGTGCAATTAACCGAGTCTTGATATAATATTAACCTCGAAATATCTTTATTTTTGACTTTGATGAAAGTATCTTTAGGTCGAGGTTTTGCTGTGTCGAGATTTGAATTTTTTAATCTTGAAAATTTTATTCATTGATGTGATGTGATGGGATGGGGTGTGATGTGATGTGATGTGGTGATGTGCGTTTCCTTTCTACCGCTCTGCATGTAACCATATGATATTGCAAGTTACATGGGAATTATATGACAGTTGGTGCTCGTCGATATGTAGCTAGTAGCGAGTGGTTTTTATTGCCTACCCACCACGCATTACCCCACCTTGAAGATAGATGATTGTGAATGGTTGGGATCACTGTTGGATGCTAGATGTTAGATGGATATTCTCTCACCAATCAGTAGAAGGTCTGTTATACAGACTTACAAAATGGCATTCATATTGATGATGTCTACATTTGTCTTTTGGCAACAGCACTTTGCAAGCTTCGAGTTCAATGTCGTGGGGAAGCGCAGTGGATGCATGATAGACTAGATAGATGAGGTTTCTTAGATGTGGATGCGCTTGATAAGTTATGCTGTCGTGTAAATACCTATCTATTTGGTTTTTACTGTCATTCTCGCTCATAAAAATCAATCATAGACTTTTACTAGTCCGTCGAAAGACTTATCATCTTCCTGTTGAATTCGATCATGCGTGTATATACGAGGATATTGCTCTTTTTTCCCCCTTTGGCAACACTCATATATTGTTCGTTTGTTTGTTTATTGATACGACTCTGGCTACCGTATTGTACTTGCAGATTTGCGCCGTTCGTTATGGGAAAATAGATGATGGGGATATTTATTGTGTTGTGTTGTGTTGGGGTGAGACGAGGTGTTAAGGAGTTGAGGAGTTGTGAGCTTAGTTGGAGCGAGGGATAGGCTGGTTGTGCTGTTGTTGAGGGATGTGCATCGAGGCGTATGGTGTTGGATTTGGGTTATATATAATATTCTTTCAAGTGGAAGAGGCTATTTTGAAGCATTGGTACTACGAGTAGGTTATTAGCATGGTGATTAGATTGGCTTGTAGTTCTGCAAATTTCATGGCTTAGAGAATAATCAAACTCCAGGGAGATATCGGTTAAGGAGGTTAAGATCATACTCTGCGATCGAGAAAAGTTTTTTTCTGGAATGATTGCGAAGGAAGGGGATGATTTGGAAGAACCAGTCCAGGTTCGCATTGGCTGGATGTAAAATGAGTCTATGGCCAAGTGGAATCTCTTTCTAGCATAGAGAAGAGAAGGTTCCTCAGCTTGAGGAAGTTCAATTGGGTGTGCATCAAGGGCTCGAGATGGCCATTGCCTAGCTTCCTCATACCGGTCCTTTTTTTCTCTGTTGAGTTTTGTACTTTATGATGTTCAAAACAACATATATTGTTTTTAAGTAACTTGTCGAAAAGAATTATCATGAGAATCGAGGGTGGAAATAGAGAATGGTTTAGTGGCATGAACGGCTTTATGGTTTACTTCCTATTGGATAGAGTATTACTGTCATGATCACGATATGAAGTACGTGAGCGAGGAGAGTATTAGGGAATCACGGTATCAATCTCAAGGCAAAGAAACGCTCTTTCTGTAATTGTGCACGATTTTTGATGCTGCTGATATCTTCATTGCGTATTATTGTTATGGTGGGGAATATCTTTTACTATTGAACAGGTATTTGGCCCCGGGCTTTTTATGCCATTTTGGAGGCGTACTGTAAGGCAATTAACAAACAACATGGTTTCAACGGCTTGGAGTTTTGGTACCATGACTACTGAGAATTAACCGAATTGCCTTGGCGGATTAGATGATCCTCTTAGAGCTAACAACGTCTAATTGGTGAAGCCTCGTTCCTTTTCTTCCGGGGCCCCAGTTATCTTGCTCAATTAGCCATCAATATCTACTGGTACTTTCTTCTTCCACTATATTTTATATACTCAGACTGTATATTCAATGGGCACTTGACCTAGCAGTAGCAAAGTTGTATCGGCACATAACGAGTTGAAATTTGAAGCCTATACTTGAAGAAAATTAGCCTGTCTGCATGACATCAGACAACCAATCAAGTGGTGGATCTCAGTGAGAAGACTCTTGTACAATCACCAACCCCCCTTCTATCTCATGGTTATCTTCCACTCAACATACCATACGAGCACTAGATTCTCACGAAAAATATCAGATACAAGCCGATTTATCACTCGTATGTTTTTGATGAAATGCATTGTCTAATTGAATCTATTCGGTAACAAATGTACTGGTATTTATGTCATGCCCCAGAAAATGTATCAAATCGCACCCAACATTTTAATGCAACGATTCTCTATATAACCAAAGCAAAGCATCAGAAAGACTCAGAGTCATAGATCAAGTTTCTCTTGAAGCTGTGAGACATCTAGTTTCGTTAGTCTCAGCATAAAGCTTTGGAAATTAATCAATGAGACTAGTATTTGATGCACGATTCCTCACTGTTCAAAGATGCCGGATGCTTCAATGAATTCAAAGATGCCGGATGCCTCAATGAATTCATAATCTCCAATGAACTCGGAAGCTTCAATGAATTTGAGTCTGGAACGATTTCCATCCTCAATACCATGCGTCAAAACTTACCCTCGCCGTCCTTCTGATCGGTATGCTTTGCAGCTTTTTTGGGCGAGGGGGGTAGCAAGATTGCGTGCACTTGCCAGTTTCTCGTTGTAAAACTTGCTTAGTTCCCTCAAGAGTAGCTAGAAGTATGCTGATTAGTATGCTTGTTGTGGTTTCCAAGTTTACATTATCAACACTTACGACTTGCTCCGTCATGTCGACATCTAGAGTTGTCATATCCTCTCTCATCTTCTTTTGGGCCGTGAAGTATTCTCCAAAGACACGAGACTCCAAAAACCGAGTTAGCCTATTTTCTCTCCCGCCAACAGGATAGTAATACACATACGTAAACCGGATCAGGATCCAAACCACCGAATTCCTCATTGGGGACTTTGAACATCAGACTAGGTTAGAAATTTGGATTTTTCGTTTTCGATGGCTATGATATCTCTTGCACTTACAGCATCGGTCCCAAAATGACTTCTGTAAAATAAAGTAAAAGTAATTAAAATCATGCCTGTATCCTAGGTACTCGGTACACTTGAGGATGCACTGAGAAAGAATCTTAGCATAGTGACGATAATTCTCAGGTCGGCTACACCGAGCGCGGAAAACATTGGCGAATGCCGCGGAATCGTAGGGTCGACTGGTTTCTGCATGCTTGTTCTTGAGAGGTATAAACCTGGGGTTAAACGCAGGGTGGTCCATTGTGGTTCAATTTGTTAGCCTAGTAGTTTTAGGATGCGAGAATCACCTGAAGGTTGGTGGATGATGTGTAGATTTGTAGATTTTATCCCGTTTTTTTGACTTCAAGATTCCAGGAATCATTATAATATTTTAGAAATAAGGTATTAAAAGAGTTTTTATGATGAACAAGAATATATTTTGAGACTGGAAGGAATTCTGAATGAGTTCAAATGTACTTTTTCTTCATACAGTAGTGTTGTACGTTAAGGGGACACTAGTGCCGATTCACCAAGACAATTCTACGTTACTTAGAACCTCATTACTACACTGAGACGTCTTTATGAATTCGTAATCATTTTAATCTCTAGAATCCATTTGAAGTGCTTTGAAATTGTCGGGATTTTCAGGACTACACATTGCTAGCATATACGAGTACTATTCATTGTCTAGGGGATGCAATTTCAGATAATGCTATCATAAATATGTGATACGTTGAAATTTGGTATCAACTGAAATCCTCTAGATTGTTACCTAGATATGTAGCCTCACTCGAAGGGCTTTTGTAGCATCAGATGAAGTATCAAGGCTGATTCTCGTTCGTGTCGTGTCACAGATAATGAATTGGAAGTTGAGAGAAAGATAATACAGAAAAAGGCAAGGATAAATTGGGATTCAGATGCTCTAAGTGAATGCTATCAACAATATATCTATTAGAATAGGGCTTTGCCGGGTGAGCCTCAAGGTTCGAGACTACCCAACGATTATCGTGTATATCATGCACAAAACCAACTACTTACTGAATATGTTCATAGAATCTTCTACTTCAAAACAGAGCCATGCAAGCAATAGAAACTGAACCCACGCGACAAAAAAAAAGAACAAGAATGGCAAAATAGAACAAAAGAAAATTGATAAACCACTCAAGCTAGATCAACCAATCATCAACATCATGCCAGATAGCTGGTCGAGACACCATCACCCACGCGTTAGAGCATATCCCAACCATCCTCCTGCTCGCTCCTCTCCTCCTCATCCTCGCCCTCTTTCTCCACAACAACAAAATCATCTTCAGCTTCAATCGCCTGCACATTATCCTGAATCTGCTTAGCCTTAACAGCACAAATAATGGGGAGGATTCCGCTCATACTAACCTCGGCTTTGCGTTTGGCAGCGAGTTTCATGCTATAGGTTTGCTTTAACTTGACCTAGAATACATCAATCTCACAGATCTTCGTGGAGGTAAGAGATGACAGGAACTTACGAGAATATCCATGTAATCTGACCCCTCTTCGTCCATATCTTCTACCAATCTTTTGGCGGCGCGGCAGTATCTTCTGCGGATTCGTGTCTATTACTTATCAGCCTTCACTCTCTATCCCCAAACAAAGCACGCACATAAAGCTTATCTGGATCGACCCCAGGAAACTTGGCAGTTGGCCAAAGACGTCTGACAAGCATATGTTGGCTTTTCCACTTGATATATCCCTCGCACACATTGGCGTGTCGGATTCTATTGACTGCCTCGAGGCTTTCTAGCATTTGTTGCCATGTTTTAGACCTGGCTTCAAGAAGGGCGTGTTGGGAACAGGCGTTGTATACTGCATAGTTCTTTGAGAATGACGCGGTTAATGAGTATTTTATTTTGCCGAGCGATTGGGAGCAAAGATAGAGACGGGAAGTCGGCATTATGTAAGAGTTTGTACTCACGGTGATCCAGGGGGTTTGATCTTGATATTCAAGTTGGGGAGGAGAGTCGAGGCCTTCATATGGCTCGAGGGGAGGGAGCTTCTTAACGATGTGTGGGAAGAGGATTGCCTCGTAGGTTGTGGGGGAGACAGTGTCCATCTTTACGGTTGTTGCTATACTTTATACGTTTATTGTACCTGGATTATTGGTGTAGATATCGTATGAAGGAGTGTGAAATTTGTTGTGTTGTATGGATTGTTGGTTTGAATTGAGTATGGAAAGAGTTCCTTTATGTAGTAAAAGAAGAGTTCCCTGGTTCATGAATCAATACAGGCATCTTGAATGAGATCAATTTAGAACCAAATAGATCAAAGCAGATAGTTTAGTACGACAGATATAGACTTTGCGGTTGACAAGGCAATCATTCGTAAGGGCCCAATAGAATGAGGCTTTTTTGTACGGTCGATCGAAATAAATTTGGTGATTCACTTATACATCCCTATGGAATGACGTTATCCCATCTTTTGCTACCAATTCTTTGAAAATTCTTTCAAAAACAGTCTCCATAACGCATCGAGAGCAGAAGCCTCTATTTTCCAATATTCCAGATACAGTACCGGCTTCCAATTTCACAGTCCCATCATTTTTTAAAAGCATTTTTCAGTCCTCTAAACTTCAATTTTTAGAGAATGTTGCCGGATTGTTGAATCTTTGAGATGATTTACATGTTAGCTTGCTACCCACGTGGCTACTATGATAGGAGGTATGGACCTTGGGGTGGGTGTTCTTGCATCTAGCATTGGTGACATTTTTTACACCATTTGTCTTTATTTCGGCATCCTTCCAGCGTTCACCATCAAACTCGACTCCCTCACGGCCAGATAAGTTAGCACCAGCATTCATTTCTTCGTTGAGGTTCAAAAGGAGGGGCCCAGGAAATAATCCCAATTTGAAGATGGAAGAAGTCTTGTTTCTTGGAATTGGTGTGGAGTTTTTGCTCCTTGTATATCGATTAGCCTTGGTAAACCACTCTCGCCTAATTCACTAACCCCTATCTGAGACCACAGAATAAGTCCCGGCCAAACCGTCCTGGCCATTGATGAGCCAACTTTGTTTGTTGCAGAAAATTTAAGAACTTGCACTCAACGCATTTCTTCCAGCTGGGAGAAACGGAGTAATATCCATCGTTTCGTAATACCATTTTGTTAGGTAACTTTGGTAAAGCCAAAAACTAATTTGCTTTCCATTCAAGATCAACTGGTATCAAGTATCTGCAGAAATATGAAGGAGGGTATCTTTGAGGCTGATTTCTAAAGGTAAAGACTTCATAAAAATAACAAAGTCTTAAGGATCAATTGTATTGTAAAAGTCTTGCACCAAGATTCATCCTTTTTGCTCGGTGAGGAATGGTGATGAAGTTATTATGAGTGTTGAGCGATAGAAAAAAGTGCTCAGATCAATGTTTAAATAAAGTTATAAGTGACTTTGGGAGGATTGAATATCCATTGCAATCACTAGGTATTCTGTTTTTCGATAGTGTCAAAGTTTCATTGGGTTAACTGTTTAAGAAGACACGTAGAGTCCCATTCTGTCTACTAGACCTTCTATTCGAAGATTTTGCCCATTCTAGCAGAAATGAGATTGGAGAGGGGGCAAAAGCAGGGTAAGTAACTCACGAAATTGTATCTGGGACATTCAAGCATCGCTAATACCAAGAGTGTCGAAATTTCATCCCAGGCAGGGTCTTTGCTGCACACTCTTCTTTACCAGCGCAGTGGCTTCAATTGCGGTAAGGCCAGCGCGAATGGAATCTTCGATTCGGAAGTTGGTTCCGAGTTTTGTATTCGATATTCTCCTAGATTCTGTGTAATGTCATAAAAGTGAATTCCACGGTATCCAAGAAATTTGATAAATTAATTTCAGCCATTAACTCTTATAAAAATGTAATCGCTGACCCGACGACTGGAACATCAATCCCAAAATATAATATGACTGAAGAAATAAGATAAATATGCCTATCGTCTCTAGACTATTCAACTCAACTAGCTATGCCCCCGGCTTCATAGTAATCAAACACTTCTTGCCTTTCGGTGCAATCAAGAAAAAGTTTACCATCTCCATACCCTCTTCAGTTTGGCTCAACGCAATGCTTGCCCCCTTGCAATTTCTGAAGAACAAAGCGAGAGATAACCACAGTTCCATTCTCGCCAGATGAACACCGATACACGTGCGAGTTCCTGCGCCGAAGGGATGGTTCGCTGTTTTAAAATCGTTGGATTGAGAGGATTTAGAAGTTGAGAGCCAGCGCTGGGGCCGGAAACTAAATTTGTGATGGTTAAGGTTAGCGATATTCCATGGTGGGATGGGGGGAATCGAATTTGAGATAAAACACACCTTTCAGGTTCTAGGAAGATTTCTGGATCGCGATGAATGGTATAGGCTTGCGTAGAAACACTGATGCCTCTCGGGATAAAATATCCATCCAATTGAGCGCCTTCCTTCGGCACAGTCCTCGATAGGCTCCCTGGTACCGCCCCCCATAATCTCAATCCTTCTTCAATAACTGCATTCAGCAACTCTAAACGCTCCACATCTTTCGATTCAAAGTCTTCACTTAAAGTATCGACCTCATCTTCCAATCTCTTTTGCAGATTTGGATCTTTCAGCACATTGTATACCAAATAGGTAAGTGTAATGGCCGTGGTATCCGTACCTGCTGCAATAAAATTTGAAGCCTCTGATTTTATATCCAAGTCCGTCAGTGAACCCTCGATATTCTCTGTTTTGCTTTCGGCGATGACTTTGCGAAATATATTAGGACTCGTATGGCTGTGTGATTTTGCGTTTCGTACTGCCAATGAGCCATATTCAAACATTCGGGCGTCTTGAGTCTGAAGAAACGGAATCTTGAGGATTTTTCCAATGGCGAAAAGAATGGGAAGCTCGGCTCGAATACCCCCAATATGGCCTATTTGCTGCAGATCTTCAATGTATTGAGTTGTCTGCAACTGATATGAGAATACAAAACCATCGAGAAGTTAGCGAGAAACTTACCTGTTCATTTTCCAAAGTTCGAAAACTCTCGCCAAAACATAGATGTCCTATGATATCCGTCGCCATAAAGGTGAAGAACTTCAAAATATCTGCTTCACCCCTCAAAGCATCTCTTTTAATCTTTCCCACAGCCATGCTCACCTTTTTCCTCACCTCGCCTTCCCAATTAGTTGTCAAAGAACTCTTGCAAAAAGCATGCGCGAGCAGTTTGCGGCGGGCCGCATGAACTTTGGGATCAATCATACTGAAGACTTGCTCGGGCTTGGGCGCGAACTTCTGGTACCAGGGAGACTTTAGAAAGGGCTTAGAGATGCGATGGATTTCCCGGAAAGAGGGGATTGAAGAGCATGAAAGTTCGTTGGGTGCGATGAGCACTATTGGGCCAAAGGCAAGGTGAAGAGAATGAATGTAGTGCATGCGACGCCCGGTGATTACATAGTATTTTAAAACGAGATTAGTTAATCTTGCATACCATGGTCCGGGGACTTTGCTTAGAGGAGTGAAGCATGCTCGATAAAGGATCTACAACAGGTTAGTGCTACGACATGAACTAGTATTATATTTTGGACTGCGTCCTGGGAATAGGAGGTGTTTGATAAGTGAAACGCTTCGAAGATTTGAACTATTTAAAAGATTGAATCAATCTCCAGTGACGACTTATACTATATATTCAAGGCCACTCTTGAAGGATTTGGCAGTTAAAATGTTGAGGTAGCTTTTCAAAAAATGGAAACCTTCAATTAGTTCTGCTAGTCTGAACTATCAGGCATCTGAACCCATATAGTTCAAAAGCTTTAATGCGTACCTTGATCAAAAATGCGAGGCATAATATGATTGTAGCTGTTTGTGCTGCCTCGAAGGGGCTGGAAAAGGGAAAGATATACATGATAAAATGGAACGAAGTTAAAAAAACTAGCGCTTTTTGACGTTAATATATCTTTGGGGAATCTCATAATTATACACGTTAAATTGAGCAAAGCAGCACTTTTACCTAGTAAGGGCTTTTCCCCCAGCAGTTGTGTGAAAAGCGTGAAGATGGTATCTAGCATGACTGCTGTGCCTTGCCGATATATGATTTAATGTTGTGTTACGATTAATCTTCCTTATTAATCGTGAAGATAATGTCTTGGAGCGAGCGTCATGGCATAGTATCCCCAATCTATCATCGTCAGAATTAACCACCCATCATGCACGCCAAGATAACATTACCGATCGTTCACTTCAAGCATTTCGTGCAGTCCATTCATATCCCTATACAAGACACCACAAATAATCCCACAACAAGAATTCTACCCAGCCATTTCACGCACTGTAACAGGAGAAGTGAGAGATGGCAAAAGGCCGCTTGAGGGAGTGCCTTTTTTGTATAGAGATGGAACTCAGCTTGATATCAAAGTCAAAAGATTTCTTGAAAGGTTGTATCACAGGACTACATAGAAGTTTATATGATGAATAAGCAAAATAAAGGCTTTTTTTTATGCGCACGGCACGTTATGAGGAAACTGTTAATGGTGTCGGATTCCGCAGTTGTCCGTTACCCAGTTTCCACTACCTTGCCCAGCCTCAGGCTGCAGAGTAGTAGTCACATCTTGATCGTTAATCTCATGGACAAAAGCCGAGATGAGGCAGAAATGAAGAAGAGCCTGTGGATAGACGAGTATGTGTCACGATGATATATGCAAGTTCGTGCTTTTGGATACATGTGCCAAGGTTAGGGCTGATTGCCCCGCAAAGCAGGTAAATTATTGGTGTTCTAGTTTTGAATGACTACTACGAGTACTCTACCCTAGGTCCTCGATTACGGTGAAGATTGCTTTTACTCTTCTATTTATATTTTGGGTTAACGAATTGTTAGAATGGAGTTATTCATCCTCGCTTATTGTTGTACCACGCGCCTGAGACTACTTAGTATTTTGATACTCAAGATTCAAAAACAACCCTGATCAAGAGAGCTTAAGTTTGATAGACTTCTGCATTTACGGTCTCCATAGGTTTCCCTTCGAGGGTTCCAAGTCTTGAGGGGGATGTAATAGTCACGTGATATGAACTTTTGGAATCATGATAGTGACTACCTCTCCACTCAACATGCAATAAATCCTAGGTGCTGGATGTATGCGACTTATTTTCTGCAGTTAGAATCCAGGTATATTTCAAAGAAATTCGTTTCCTTAGAACGCGAGATATTGAAAATTAACGCAGAGAGAGTGTTGCTCATTCGACCTTCATCGCGTGACTTGGGGATCAGAGAGCTAATCCCCCCTAAGTATAAGGTAGGCTGTCAAGACTTGAAGATAAAATGTCACTAGATCATTTTCAACCATGGAGATGAGCGGCAAAATTAATGTTTTTATATATCAATTAACGTCTGGGTATCATAGATCATCGCTATGTACATTTCCGCCACTGACATCTTGTTTAGAAGAAGCAATGCCGTACTGCAAATCGCCGCTATATATGGACGATTGCGAACGATTTAGTATATCAAGGGACTAACGAAGATTCACTAGCAAGATATTTACTTCCAGCCCTCTCAAGCCCGTGCTCGATAACTTGCCATCGCTGACAGTCCAATTCGAGTCCCCATATAATGTCTGGTTAAGAGACGTGACATGGGCCGGGAATTTTATGGTCACCTCGTCTCTGAAATCAACATACCCCCCATTAACAATTCCAACCATCATCTGGTCTCCCAAAATCCATGCGCTTACATCCAAAAGTCCACTTCCTAGCCCCTTCATTGAATTTGTTCCAAATAAGAAATCAATAGCAGGTTCACTCTGCAACACCTTTCCCAATTTCCCACTCTCCACATGAATAGAGTCTGTACTCGGATAAATCCAATACGTGATCCCCTTCGCATCATGATTCACACTCAACATCATCATAGCCTCCACTTCCTCCGCACTAGGTATACTTTTCCAATACTGCTGTTTGTCAGAGAAAGCTTGTACTACCGACCAGGTAGGTTTCTTCAAGCCCCCTTGGCTGCCTGGTCCTATATTCGCTTGATAGTTTTGAATGTCATCCAACCGAGTTGCCACATCCCCTAGGTCTCCCAAGCAATTATCACATCCGCAATCCCCATACGTTTCATTACATGGGGTTCCCCACGGGATGGACCAAGTGGCATTTATAGCGACCGGATAGGCATCTTGAAAGATTATATCCGCCCCGCCTGCATACTCGGTATAAAAGAAATTTTGACAATTAAGCACAAGACTAACTGGATGATATGGATCAAGCGATTTAAGTTGCGCGTAAGCGAGTGAGGTAGAATTGAGCGGGTATGCCCAGCCGTCAGGTTCATCGGCTGTATACCAAGACAGAAGAGTCGTTCTGTTTTGCCAAAGAGCTACCTGTTCAGAAATGCGTGTTGAGTTTTGGAATGCAAAACGCATGTCATAGAGGTTGAACAGGTTTAACTCATCCATTTTATCCCAATACTCTGTAAGTTGTTCGGTGGGATACGATTGATCGGGAACTCCTCCGTCTGGAACGATATTTATGGTGTTGAAACCTAGTGCGGCGTATGCCTCAAGATTGGTCAGAGATACATTGCCTGGGGTAACATATGATCCATCGACAAAATATCCGTTGGGGAAGATGGCATACCAACCATTCCAATTATTTTTCAGATTCTGAACAAAGAGTCCTCCGTAGAGATTGTCAATCTTCACAGCACTGCCATAACCCCTAGATGGGAGTACATAGATACTGGTGGTTGCTGTATAAGATTGTTGACCATCAGGGGAGGTAGCATAAATCGAGACTGTATAGGGCTCTAGTCGAGATTGAAATGAAGAGAAAGAGAAACTAATCAAGTTTCCGGTGGAATTAACAGAGACATTGTTGGTAACCAGAAGAGTGTTGGAATCTTCGTTGTAAATCTTGATATCGAGTGTGGTGAATGGTGAGCTGATATTGCTTTGAGGCGTAGTGTATGAAATATTCTTGTATGATCCACCGAAAACATTTGATATGCTGGCATCGACAATGAACGTGCCCTCTGCGTCGCTCTCTAGAAAAATTGAATATCGAGGTTGTATAGTGACATATAGCAGAGGATCCGACTGCGCTACTGGAAACTGGAATTGGCCTCCTGGATCTAGCGAGTGGTTTCTAATAGTGTTAAAGTTACTAGGTGTTCATTCTTGAAGGATTGATGATAACTCACGTGCTTAAATATGGTTTTCCACACCAAGTAGGGACATCAGAGGGGGCGTTGAAGGCGAGGGTTTGAGATGCCAAAGCTATCAAGAAGAATGGAATAAGAATCATGATTTTCCAGTCTACGAGGAACGAGCCCAACAAAATCGTGAATATATGGAAACTCGAGAATTCATGACCCAACTACGATATATGAGTCACTCCAGATACCTCTAATTGCGACCATCCTTTCACAACAAAAACATCGATTTTATATTCAGGGGAATCAAATCGATTATGAATTACTACTACTACTATATTCAGGGGACTTATATAAGGTTTTGTTTACCCACCTGCCTTTTTCAGCCTTGATGTAACCTTAGATAGATCACCATCACGTGATGAGTCTCACCTGAGACACAACGTTGCTTATGTCTCGGAGTATACTCGAGTACTAAGAATAGCTTTAGCTTCGAAGGGTTCTGCTATTACTGAGGCCTATACGAAGCATTGAACGTATGGTCAATGTGGGCGCCGGCAGAGTATGCTTGAATTAGAGCTACCTCTCCGTTTTACCCCCATTTGAAGTTAGAAGAGTCATGATTATACTGCAGAAATCATATTGAAATAAGCTAATTGTAATCTGAAGTCGTGAATTAACTCGCTCGCAATAGCAACATGATATCGAAGGGAACAAGCCCTTTCACTTTCGTCCTCAATGACGTCGCCCCTACCATTGTGTTCCCATTTCCATTCACGCTTGAATCCATGGGATAGAAGATCGATATAATGCTCTTATGCGGGAAGGGTATGAGGAATTAGATGAATTCAGAAAAGAGCAGATGAAGATGTGAGGAAAGACAGTACAGTAGATGAAACTGATTAGTTGTATAAAGGCGTTGAAAATCCCGATCAAAAATCCAAATTGATGAATCAAAAAACTCCCAAACCAAACTCCTATACGACAACAAAAAAGCAAAAATGATCTACCCGCTTCCGATGGGACGGACCGAGAAACTTGGCCAAATTTGCTTTAGCAATAGAACACACTTCTCAGCCAATACAGTGATGAGATTGGTGACTAGTCAAGCTGAAAACTGAGCCAGAAGGGTTCGTACGTTTGTTGTGAGGTAGTGAGGTAGTGAGGTAGTGCGGTGTTTGTGGATGCAATTGTGATGAAGGGATAGAATGAAATCTGCGGAGATAGTCCACCAGGGTCATAGTAGGTCCTGAGATTGTCCATCCAGAGAGTGTGATTTACAGATTTCTACGGAAAACAATTACATTTGATTAGGAAATGCATCACTTTGGAATTGTGATGGTCAATGTGACTATTATTATGTGCTAATCAAGCCATGTATCGCGGTAACAAAGTTGAGATGATATGGATATTCAAAGCCCTAGTTATCATAGATGAAAGTTCCCACGTAGTGCCATCACAAGAAAATCGAACCACAAACCAGGCACAATAAAAACATCAAGAGGAAACGGTGCTCATGAGGTTATTCCAGATCATTCCATCTCTGCAACAATTCCGTTGGGAGAACTCGGTTTCCCTTTCTGATTTGTTCTGTCACACGCAATGGACCCTTGCCATCCCAGCTCACTTCCACGCGATGATCATCAGAATCTTTCACAATCTCCATAATCCGCTTTACAAGAACGTGAAACTTGCTCAACAAAGTCGCGTTCCTTCTTTGCCATTCGCGAACCTTGTGCTTGACGTTTGATACCCGAGGCTTGTCAAACAACCCATACTCATGATAGGCGAGTAGAAAATTGGGAGTCTGATTTACCCAAAGTCGAGGAAGAATCTCTTCCATATCAAAGATAATGGTGTTTCGTCCCGTCTTCAGGTCGAATATTTGATCTTGAGGTATCTTCACGCCTTGCATTCGCATATCGAGCCTCGATGTGTCGGATATAGCAGCGGCGCTTCCTACTCCCAGCTTGGCGAACGCTTCATCGATAGGCGATTGTGCATTCTCCTTTGAAGTTTTCTTAGGAAGCGTGCGTGAGTCTTCATCCTTAATATACCCATCACTCTCGCTGCGAACCACAATATGAAGGTCAGCGAAATCATACTCAATTATGCGTTGATGTGAGCAAGAGCCCCCTACATCTCTATCCCATGTCGTATATCGTTCTGGAAAGGTGTGACCGTATCCTTGGAGTCCATCAATGGTTTCCGTCGGAGATCTTCCTCTTCGGATGAAGAAAACGGTATCTCCCACAAAATCCGCATCAAATCGAAAGGGCATCTCCAATGAGCCTGTAAATCTCAAAAGATTTCCAATCGTAGATCCACATGCCACCAAATCCACAGCTTGTAGGTTATAATCTGGTTCTAGAGCGAGGATGGATCGAACAGTGGGTTCCATAGGATAATTGGGATATCTCGCAGCGTTGATGTCACGATAAATACTCCCGCTGTCTTTAGGAAGTTTCTCATCATGTGCAGGAGGCGACCACGCTGGAGGTGAGCCTATTTCTTGAGAGTCAGTAACCAAATACAAAGATTTTATATATGGATATGAACAGCCAGGGAAATCATATGCAAACGCCACCACGCCAGATGAGATCCCAATACAGCGAGTAGTGCTTCGATTGGGAGCATAAGATTCGCCTTACCTGGTACCAGAATTATGGGAGATGGAGAATCCAACCAATTGTAGGAAGCAAGATAGTTGACATTCTCGATAGTAGGAGCGCTCTCCTCAATCAGTAGAGTTGATCTAGTGATATTATCGAGTTCTGGTCCAAAAGCTTCATCTGATACTGGCGGAAGGTCTCGCCTGAAACCCCTACCAGCCCCACTATTATTACCCCTACCCCTACCCCGGCCTCCGTGACCACCACCATCTCTTCCTCTACCTCTATCTCTGTAAGGGCGATAGGACGACATCGTTGGTTTTTCCGATACTCGCGAGGTAGCTGAACAGGAATTTCTGATGATAGTTATTTTCTGGTGATGTTCTCGGATTCACGTCTTTTGGGGGTGTGAAATGAAGTGAAGTGAGGTTACACGGGGAAAACAGCAGAAATCAGGTTGAACATTACATTTGGGCTGTGTTCTCCCGAAGAATCTCATTGGCCGGACTTACCTAGAATCTTCCTTCTGTGCCTCACATATAGCGTCAAAGTATGCAAGGAGCCTTTGTTGACCTGCAAGGCGCGTCATCTATAGGTCATCTTTCAACGATAGATGCTAGATTTGACAGCAAACGCTCTCGGCGAGGCCTTTGATTTCTGCACCAGACCGCAAACTGATGAAAGTATCTATCATTTGTTGGAATAATGCCTGTAACATGCCGGTATGAAACTTCTATTGCAGAAGAAGAAAAGACCTTCGAGCGGCCATCCTTTGTGCCACTTGATTGTGTATATGAAAATCCAAGACGAAGTCGTTTGCGTATAAACGTCATACCAGCTATCTTTCAAATACTCCTCTTCATTAACTCAAACCTCCGTTTTCTCAATCGAACTTCCAATACCGCATGGATTCTCTAATCGATGACCCTAGAGTTACTCGTCTAAACCGCTTTTTCCATGATGTTATCTACGAGCGGAGAACATTGTCGTCTGTTCGAGATGGGAAGAATTTTATAGACGCCATTTGTTCTCAACAGGATCCAGCAACAACAGTATACAAACTGCTATCGAGTCCGGCAGGTCTTAATGCAATACAGGCTTCGGTGCGCTTCGACACCACGCCATCGTTTCTCAATGAAAGCGCTGTTCTTTTGCTACGCTACCTACAAGAACCATCCCTAAGAACCATCAATTCTGGGTTGACTCTTTCAGAGCTTATCACTGCAATAGCTGAGCCTCCATTTTTCTGGGATGGGTTCATGCGAGCATTTCAGAGTGGAGAGCTGAATCAAGATGCTGCATATGACTTTGCATGGCTTTTATATGAGCTTCTCAATCGCCCCGGAAAATTACCTACAACTTATGTGCTTGTGGCAAACTCGCCGGGAATTTTGGATACTATTCTTAAATCTTCTCGTGGCGAAACCCGGAATCTAGGTCAGAAAATCAAGCACACCCTATCTCTTAGTGTCTCGAATCTAGATAGAAATCTTGAAGTCGGACCAGGTGGAAGACACAACAATGACCATTCAGATCACCGGGCAATTGTGATTATGCCCACTGCAGATGAACTCTTATCTAAAGAACGACCTTTCTTGCGCACTCCAGAAACTTATCTCAAAGAATTGAGCTCTTCCCGCCTTGGAATTCACATTGACAACCAATTTCGACTCTTAAGGGAAGACATGCTCGGAGAAATCAGAGACGAGCTTCAGAAACTTCAGGGCTTGAAACCTGGAAATCATCGAGGGCTAACATTGGACAACATTCAAGTAGATGGTATACAAATCGACGAGGATAAATTTCGAGAACCATGGGGGCTCGCATTTTGGTGCCAAGATGAGCTACCGTTCTTGAAGAAAATAGCGCCCCAAAAGCGTGTTAGATATCTTAAGGAAAACCGGCAAATACTTCGACAGGGGAGTACTGGATGTCTGTTTGTAGATGGTGAGCCTGTTGCTTTTCCTATGATTCAGAGAGATGAAGAAAACCTTGCAAAAAACCCAGCGAAGATTACCTTGCAATTTCAAGACGAGACAACATTACCAAGCGCCTTAGTGAAGCTGAAGAAGGCCCAAAAGATAAAATTGGTACAAATAGATACGTCGGTCTTTGCGTTTGAGCCGTTTTTGAAAAGGTTACAGGAAATGCATGACATTCCTCTGGCCGAAGAACTCCTTTCGTATGATGAAGGGGAGGCCATTCAGGGACCATCATTTCAACCCTCAACACTCAAGCATGAGATTGAAAGAAGTTCCGGGCTCGATATTAGTGCACTTCTCCAGACGCCAAAGCCAGTCATCCTCGACGATTCTCAGATCCAATCCTTGCTTGCTATCTTATTTCAAAGAGTAAGCTTAATTCAAGGGCCACCAGGTACGTTACCAATCATTCCATGCCCTAATAAGGGTTTCCAATACTCTAGGTTGCGGTCCAAAATGAAAGATTACGATCTTTTGGTTCAATTTGTCTATCCAATTAGTCCATTCAACTCAATCCTATCCATTTCAATCATTTTATACGGTTTTTCTCAGATATTCATAATACACACTTCAAGGATTGGTAGCTCTTTCTTGGATTGCAGTCAAATTAGCCAGCCACATGTGTCTTCCAATTGATAGTAACATATACTGATAGGTACCGGGAAATCATTTATTGGGGCTCTGGGAGCAAAGGTTCTTCATGACTTCACCAATGAAACTATTTTGGTCATTTGTTATACAAATCATGCGCTGGACCAATTCCTGGAAGATCTACTGGATATTGGTATTCCAGACTCAGATATGATAAGGCTTGGAGCAAAATCCACAACGCGAACAAGCATGATATCACTGCGAGAACAGCCGTCCTCAAAGCTTAGTCCTTCACAATGGAGCCAAATTAATAAACTCGACGATGGTCTCCGACAGCACAAAGTACGATTAGAACGCGCCTTTAAACGGTATAGTTCGATGAATGTAAGTAAACAACAGATACTGGACTACCTCGAGTTCCTACCAGGCGATCTTCCATTCTTTGATACCTTTTTGGTTCCAGTAACCACTCAAGATGGTATGACTAAGGTTGGGAAAAAAGGAAAAGCCATGGACCAGTTCTACTTGCTTAACAGGTGGATCAGAGGGATGCCAGATGCTGGAACTCTGAAAAATGCTCAACCCGAAGGGTCGAAATTAGTTTGGGGAATCAGAAGAGAATCAAGATCTGCCATTCTCTATGGCTGGACTTCGGTCATTATAGAGGAGATGGTTGAAGAAATCCATAAAATTGGGCGGCAGTTCAACGCTGACCAAGCAGAAAAAAAAGGCCTGCTTGATCAAAGAGATGTGAACACGATTAAGTCAAAGCGAATAATTGGATGTACAACAACTGCTGCGGCCAAGTATTCAACTGCAATTCAAGCTGCTTTGCCCGGAGTATTACTTGTGGAGGAAGCCGGAGAAATTCTCGAAGCGCATATCTTCACAGCTTTAGGAAAGAACACACAACAGTTGATCCTGATTGGAGATCACCAGCAACTTCGTCCCAAGTGCAATAGTTATGGTCTCAAAGTAGAAAAAGGGGACGGATATAATTTAGATATGTCGCTGTTCGAGAGACTGGTTATTGATGGCTTTCCACATGTTACTTTGACAAAACAGCACCGGTCTCGACCGGAGATATCATCAATAATTAGGCAGCTTACATATCCGGACTTGATCGATGCAGATTCGACACGGAATCGGAAACGTCTTCTCGGCGTCCGCGACAATCTTGTGTTTATAGATCACCGATCGCCTGAAGACGACGTAAAAGTCAAAGAAATGAGAGATAACTTGGACGCGAAATCTTCCAAGGCAAATGAATACGAGGCCTGCATGATCTTGAAATGTGTCAAGTATCTTGCTCAACAAGGGTACGGGTCCGATCGATTAGTGGTTTTGACACCATATGTGGCTCAGCTTAGATTGCTCCGCGAAAAGCTTGCCACGGAGAATGATCTTATACTTAATGATTTGGATAAGTATGACCTTATACGTGCAGGGCTGTACGTTGACACGGGTGTTACGCCTTCCAAAAGTTCGCTTGTAATATCCACTGTCGGTAAGTACCACCCCTAATTTCCATCCTTCCTCATCAGAGTCCTTTCAATCTTTCTGAGGTACTTTAAACTATCAAAAATAGCTCAGACCTCAAAATGCTTCATGAGGAGATTAACCAGAAATGACGTTCGTCCGATTCTAGATCAACTTTCGGTTGTCGAGAACGAGAACAATTCAAACATCGGATTTCTCGGCGGGAAAAGTTTCCTTAAACGATTGTTCTTCATTTTAGGGTATTCTCAGTCATCAAGTATGATCAAGGCATTGAAATACTCCATGAACAGGTCAATCCTTTGGCGCAATTCTATTGTAAAATATTCTCTACTCTAGGTTTATTCACTACGGGCGTTACACTTGTCTAATCGTAACCTAGATAACTACCAAGGAGAGGAAAGTGATATTGTCCTAGTTTCCATGACTAGGAGCAATCTTGAAAATGATATCGGTTTCATGTCCCAGCCTCAGCGGCTCAACGTCTTGGCCTCCCGCGCACGAGATGGGCTCATCATGGTTGGAAATTCTGACACTTTTATACATGCTCGAAAAGGAAAAGATATATGGAAGAAGTTTTTTGATTTGCTTTTGGCGTCAGGAAACATATATCAAGGGTTTCCTGTAAAATGTGAGAATCACCCTGATAGGATGGTAAATCTGTCAACACCGGAGGATTTTGAAAAGCATTGTCCCGATGGAGGTTGTAAAGAGCCCTGGTACGCAATTCTTTCTCTATTCGGCATAGAAGACCGCTAATACTTCGAAAACAGCGGTGTGCTATTGAATTGCAAGATTCATTATTGTCCAAGCCGCTGCCACCAAATTTTCGATCACTCAAAAATGCTATGCAGCACCATCCTGCAGCAAAGATGCCACAACGGGCATACCATAAAATATGAATGCCACAAAGAGTTTTCATCGCAATCTTGTCCTAAGTGTGAGAAAGAAAGGCAAGAGGCCGCAAAGCAAGCACGTAAGGATTTAGATGAGCAGTTGCGTCGAGATGAAGCGATGCAAAAACATCAAAAAGAGCTTGAGAAGTTGCAAAAAAAAATTGAAAAGGCACAGCAAGAAATACAGGAGGCCCACCTAAAATCAGAACAGGAATCAGTTTTAGCACAGAAAAGAAAGGATCTATCCGCAATCATTGATCGTCGAAATAGAGTTGAATCGAAAACGATGCCATATACATCGCCCAAAGTTACCGCGAGTACATCTTCTGCTCCTATCACTCCAAATGCTGTATCTCCTACCATACCTGTTCCTCTATCTCCCGTCATCTCCAGTGCTGTGTCTCCAAAACCAGATATAAAGCAGAATCAACGAAAGAAACTTCAAATAAGGGTTGGAAAACAGAGTTCAGCATCTGAGACCGAATGGCAGAGACAAAAGGACCACGAAAATGCGAGGAACCCAGCGATAGATAAAATCATGGAAATGATTGGTCTCGAAGACGTAAAGTCTCAAGTTTTGCGTATCAAAGCAAAAGTCGATACCTCTAGGCGTCAAGGAACGGACCTTACGAAGGAAAGATTTGGTTTAATATTGTTGGGTAATCCGGGAACAGGCATGCCTACAACCACCAGCTATAGTATATTGTCTAACTCTGAACAGGGAAAACAACTGTAGCGAGACTCTACGCAGAGATCCTAACAACCCTTCAAGTTCTTCCAGGTGATGAATTTGTCGAAACAACTGGCAGTCATCTTGCGCATGGTGGAGTCAACGATGTCAAGAAGCACCTGGCGATCCTTGACAAAGCTCAAGGTGGAGTTTACTTTATTGACGAAGCCTACCAGTTGACAGAAGGACACAATATTGGTGGCAAGACAATCCTGGATTACCTCCTTACAGAGATCGAGAATCTCGTGGGTAAAGTAGCCTTCGTTTTTGCCGGATACCGCAAGCAGATGGAGAAGTTCTTCGAGCATAATCCCGGGCTGCAATCTCGCCTGCCATATACTCTCCACTTTGAGGACTATACTGACGCCGAACTTCTTGAAATGTTGCAATATCAGATAGATAAATTCTACCCATCTCCTATGAAAGTAGAAGACGGCCAAGATGGGCTCTACATGCAAATTGCAGTTCAAAGACTCGGAAGGGGGAGAGGAAGAGAAGGCTTCGGAAACGCAAGAGCTTTGGAGAATATGTTTGCAAGGGTCAGGGGACGTCAGGCAGATCGTCTGACAAGAGAACGCAAAAAAGGCCTTGGACCAGACGATAATCTTATTACCAAGGAAGACTTGATAGGACCAGATCCATCCCAGGCAATTCTCAATTGCAAAGCGTTTGACGAGCTCCAAAGTCTCACTGGTTTGAAGTCAGTAAAGGAATCTGTAAATTTCATGATTGATATCATCCAAACGAACTATAAGAGGGAGTTGCAACAAAAACCAATCATTACCATATCATTGAACCGTGTATTTCTGGGCTCTCCAGGGACGGGGAAAACTACTGTGGCAAAGTTGTATGGCCGCATTCTTTCAGATCTGGGCATACTGAGCAATGGAGAAGGTAAGACTACAGTTTCATAGATGCTGTGATTGTTCCAAACTGTCATAAGAAAAAACAATCGATTATGTTACGGCATTGCTGACTTATTGCAGTTGTTACAAAGAATCCTGCCGATTTCATCGGTAGTTTTATAGGGCAATCAGAAGAAAATACAAAAAATATTCTTGCTACCACGGTTGGAAAGGTTCTCATCATAGATGAAGCATACATGCTTTACTCTAGCTCAAAGGGAAGTCATGGTGGAAGTGGTGGCTCTGATATCTTTAGAACTGCAGTGATAGACACGATCGTTGCCGAAGTGCAAAGTGTACCTGGCGATGATCGTTGTGTTTTGCTTCTAGGTTACGAAGACAAAATGGTCGAGATGTTTCAAAATGTCAATCCGGGCCTGACGAGACGCTTTCCACCAGCAGATGGTTTCCAGTTTGCCGACTTCAACGACCAAGAGCTAGAGGAAATTCTAGAACATAAACTGAGAGTATATGGACTCGATGCAACTCAAAAGGCAGTAGCTGTCGCCATAGATCTACTATCCCGGGCTCGAATGGGGCTCAATTTCGGGAATGCGGGCGATGTGGAAAATTTGATATCCAAGGCAAAGAAGAATTATCAATCTCGACAGTCAAAGCTGCCGATCAGTCAAAGGTCCATAGACTTCTTGTTTGAGCCAGAAGATTTTGATCCGGAATTCGACCGAGCATCTAGTGCAGAGACAAACCTAAAAGAAATTTTTGAGGGAATCATTGGCTGTGATACGATCATTGCGAAACTTGATGGGTATCTGAAGGTTGCGAAGAGAATGAAAAAGCTCGGGAAGGATCCTAGATCACAGATTCCAATGAATTTTATATTTAAAGGCCCACCAGGTATGTACCGATATTACTAAGATCACCGTGGCTATACCTACTAATATGTGAAATTAGGAACCGGCAAAACGACAACTGCTCGAAAGATTGGACAAGTATATTACGACTTAGGCCTTTTGTCGGAAGCGAAAGTCGTAGAATGCTCCGCATCTGATCTTGTTGGCCAGTATGTAGGGCAAACAGGCCCTAAGACCATCAAACAACTCGAACTTGGGCTGGGGAAAATTCTCTTCATTGATGAAGCATATCGACTTGGCCAAGGTCATTTCGCCCAGGAGGCCATAGATGAGCTAGTGGATGTGAGTATCTCTATTTGAAAACGAATTTTTCTGCTTTTTTCTTGGCCACATTGAGCACATTTTTCAACCAGTGATCAGTTTCATTGACTGGTAGTATCATCCAAGCTATCTTCAAATTCTGTATTGAAGATGGCTTCCCTAAGTGGTTCTCAGTATCTACTAAGGGTATATTTTCAACACCCGGCTCAACATCTGCACCTCTAAGTAGAATGTCTTTTCTTTGAATATTATTAGAATTTTTGAATTTAATAGACCCCAAGTACAACCTTTTCCTGCATCTCAAGTAATTATATTTGGCAAAAACTAACTTTTCAATGCTCTAGTCTATGACCAAGCCAAAATTTGCCGGTAAAATGATCATAATCCTGGCTGGATACGAAAAAGATATGAACCAACTGCTCAGTGTAAATGAAGGATTGAACAGTCGTTTCGCTGATGAAATAACATTTCCAGCTCTAACTCCTAAAGATTGTCTTCTCGTTCTGCAGAACGCCTTGGCGAAAGAAAATATTGCCATTGATGGTTTGAGAGAGATGACCAGTCATCAACCATTTTTGGATCTGATTTCTGAGCTTTCAAAGCTGCCTGCCTGGGGTAACGCACGAGATATGATTACTCTCGCCAAGAGCATGATACGTGCGTTCTACGAATCTTCCACAATTTCTTCATCGAATCTTTCATATGATAATGCCATGGCTTGTATTCGAACCATGATTGAGAGCAAAAAAGGCAGAGCCCATGTGCAAGGGCAACCTAGGTTCTATTCGTCAAAACATACCCCAATTATGAGTGCTCAGGAACCATCAATACCCCCGGCAACATCTATCAATACCTCGAAGTCAACAAAGACCAAGCCCAAAAACGAAGATGAAGAGTCTCCAAAGCCACTGTTCGAAGATGATGCCACTGTCGATGATGATGATGGTCGCGATCCAGGTGTTCCTGACGCCGTTTGGGCCAAACTCCAACAAGACAAAAAGGCCATCGAAGAACAGGCCCAACGCTATGCAGACGAGATGCGCCAGAAGCAAGAAGAGCTCCACGCACTTCAAGAAGCGGAACGAATGGCCAGAGAGGAAGCCATGCGAGAGATACGCGCACAAGATGAAGGCGAACGCCGAGAGCAGCTTCGATTGCGCGAGGAAGCTCGACTTCGCGAGTTGAGGGCCAAGGCGGAGAGAGAACGCGTTCAGCGGGAGCTAGAGCGCACAAGATTGCAAGAGGAGGAGAGGAGGAAAAAAGATGCCGAGGCGCAAGTTAAATTGAGAACGATGGGCCTTTGTGTTATGGGGTTCCGGTGGATTAAGCAAGGGGGTGGGTATAGGTGCGCTGGAGGAACCCATTTTGTTTCGGATGCTCAGTTGGGAGGATGAGGGGATTGGGTTCAGTTGGGAAATTTATCGTTTTATTATTTGGACATTTAGTTATGATTTGAAAATCAGGAACGTTTCACAGGGTCGAATATGGATTAGGAGTATTCTCTGTAATATCTCTAAATGTCAATTTATCAAAGTGCTGCATTACAATACTCTCAAATCTAGTCGAACAACAATTATATCTTACCAGTGTGCAATCCCTCTCAATTTTATCTGATATGTTTTGCATTTGAACTTGTCTATTCAGCATGTCTTTAAGAGAGACATTATAAGCAACGCAATCTTGTAGTAAGTGAGAAGCATATATCTCAATGCATCCCGCGCCCAATTCTGGATAAAAATTCTCAACTCTCAAAGCTACAATTGAACTTTTCTATCGCTGTTCAAAACTGATGGTACACTTGAAGCGTTACCCTTGCTATAAACCGTCGCTCTCTCGACATCTTTTCATATCACATCTTGGTATTGAGAGGAGCTTTCGAATCACCGCTGTGCAGATGCAATCTAATCTTGTTTTGGTGTTAGACCACGTCTTACTCGAGTAGTTTAGTAGTATCAGAGCGAGATCAGAGGGAATAGCATATGCATACTGTATATGCTCCTGCAATGGATCTACCCGTACTTGAGTAGTGCTAATTCTACAGTAGCGCGTCGGTGTTTGACAGGACGGATAGTAGCCATAGGCATCTCGGAGATCTTCCCGGGGATGGGAGGTTATTTTGTAGAAGCTTTTTCTACTTTTTCCTTATAAAACATCTATTATTGTATATATCATAAGCGAATCGCATGGTTAGCGTAGCTATAGCTATAGATAGATCAAATCGATTATGAGTTACTACTACTACAGTAGCGCGTCGCGTAGTCGAGCTCTACTCGCATGATATACTCAGCGTGATTCCAAGAATTGGCACAAGACTGATACGCGTCACATGAATTATATTCTCCCGAGTCGTTTTCCAGCACGAGATAGAGTGTTTATATTCTGATCTGAGATTGAGTAGGAGCGATGATAAATATGCGTGTATTCTTATTACTCGTGGTGCATACACATACAGGCCCAACATCATTCTTCGCGTAAATACTCGTATCACGCACGCCCTGAAAAGTACGAGTTAGTCCAGCAGGTCATAGCGTCAAATTGGCGATTTCTTCCTCGCTTGTACTCGTAGAGTACAGCAGAATCAAAATAGGGGTTTCTTAGCGACAAGTAAGATTGCACCAGCAGGAAAATGATGAGACTCGAGTATATATCTGTTGATTACCTGATACATAGCTTGCAAAAAGTCAAAAAGCCCATGTTTTCACACTGGAAACAATCATCGGGAGAAAAAAACCGTGTTTGCGGATTTATCTAATCGCTTCATGGCCATTGGGGCTTTGGTCATACTTGGCTTCGACGTATAGTAGCAATTATCGTACTACTTACTCCATCTCTGGGAAAATTCCATCGTTATCGTCGATTCTTGCGCTTTTGCGCTCTTGCGGTTTAATTGGTCATATATAGTAAGTACGCTAGCTATGACCAGATCTCTCTCTCTCTTTATGTATGCATTCATCCATTCATCCATTCATCCAATCATCCAACCATCCAACCATCCAACCATCTAGTAACCCAACCCAACCCATCCCAGCCCAGCCAGCACCTCATCCTCACCCTCCCTCCCATAAACATCGCGCGAACAAATACACCCCAAGAAACATCACATTCACAAAACAAATAAATCGATTGTTCTTCCCACGACTAAGTTATGATTATTGAACCTGTTGAACTACTGAGTACTATCCCCTGAAATATAAGAGAAATACGAGTATAACTATACACCAGCACCTGATGAATACTCGAGTGGATAACCCTGAGTATTTTGGGGAGCACTGGGAGAAATAGTTCATAATGAAATGTATCTTTATTTGATGATTCTTTTGCCTAAGAATGTTTATTGTGTGTATGTATATATATGTATATATATGTATACTTGAGGGGATCCTGAAGCGAGAGGAATGAATGGTTGCTGAGTACTCTACACTTGTAAGGACCACCGCGATTGATATTGATGGTTCATCCATATGATATGAGGTGTAAATAGGCATCGGATACATATATATATATATATAAATATAGAGTACATATAAATATAATTCAGCAATCTCACACTCACACACACTCTCACTCATCAAGCCATTGCACATCCATATGCACATCCCCTCCACTCCACCTCCACCACTCCACCTTCTCCCCCCAATCTCTACTCTATAAACCCACCAGACCTCCGACCCCAATCCCCAATCCCCAATCATCACTCATCAAAATCCAAAAACACAAACACAAACAACTGAAATCTATAGCACTCTACAACTAGCCAACTCCTTATATCTCTTTTGCAAATACAAATCGAATATTAAACGCCATTTCATCTCTTCATCTCTTCATCTCTTCATCTCTTCATCTCTTCATCTCTTCATCTCTTCATCTCTTCATCTCTTCATCTCTTAATATCTCCATTTCTTATACATAATTGATTCAATACACCAGTATCAACCAATACACCAGTATCAACCAATACACCAATAATGACGAGGAAATATTTTTGGGGCTTCCACGATATTTAAAATCAAAATCAAAATCAAAATGGATATCATAATTACCATGCCATCTCTACCACCAGAACGTTGTATATAAATAGACTCCCGAACATTGCTTCATGCAAATGATGAGCTAAAAAAATAAAAAGAAGAAGCACCCAAAATGCTCGCCCGCCCTGTTGACCAGGAAAATGCATGTGCAAGTGCAAATTCCAATGAAAAGGAAAAAGTATCCCACAGATGAGAACGCCAGATGATCCCGTGCGTGCCATGAATTTTCCTTCTATGCCAAGATGACCACGAAAACGCCCGTTGTACAAGATGCCCGATGCACCAGAACCCACCCGACCCAACGCAGCGCAATGCAATGCAAACGCCATTTCCCAAGAAATTTCTAGGCCTCAAGTCGACTTCTTTGCATTTGCTCTTCCCTCCATTCTTTGCCCGCGTCCTTTCTTTCCATCGCCTCTTCTTCATACAGATCCATATCGTCATCTCCCAACTCACTCGTCTCATCCCACAACTTATCGAACTCTGCATCCGGTCCCACAGCCGGAACTGCCCAGATATGTTCCCTCAACCTCTTATGCCTTTCTCTATCTTCTTCGATCCTCTGCTCGATCTGTCTCTTGTCCAATCGCGCGACTCCGTTCGGCTTGGCAGGTTTCGGGGTAGCATGTTGCGAGGTTCCACCTCCATTGGCTTCGGTTTCTGCAGGTGGGGAGGACAGCAGAGCATCGGGTTGAGTATCGCGCTCCTTGAGACATTCTTCAATTTCCGTGACGGTCTGAGCCAAGAGGAAGGATTTTTGTTGAAGTCCTTGGAGAACTTTGCGCACCACTTTCACATTTGCGGCTCCCGATCCGTCTTCCGGCGCAACCGCATCGACGACTCGTAAAATATCTCTTTGGATCATTCGTACATAGTCATCGTGACCTTCCCTGGATGCCATATCGCACAGAATCTCGAGAAAGTACATAATGTTCGCTCGGTTGTTCATAGAATTCTGGATATAACATCAGCTCAGCACTTTTCCTAACCGCAACCCAAATCGCAATATAACGAGGATTGAAGATCTCAAAGTCTCCTCCTTGTCCCATCCCTCCCCTCCCTTCAATTTCTGTAGACCCAACCCTGAGACCAATCCTCAGAAAGTAAAGAAACACGCCCCAACTCACCTTCTCCAACTGCTCCAAGATACAACTATGCAAATCCTCATCCATATCTTTATACTTCAACGCAAACTGCGCCGTCTTATTCGCACTCGTCACACTCGCATTTAAATGTTGCAAGTGGTGCGTGAAGCGAATGCGCACTTCGAAAGGATCCATCGTCTTCTTCGCTGGTGTCGCCTTTGGCTCTGATTTCGACTTTGGAATGGCGGTTGCAGTTGTGCGAAAAGTCGGAGCTTCAAGGGATTCGAGAAGTTCACAGATGCGCAGTGGAGGAGCTGCTTGGCTGGGATCCATGATGTAGTTTGGAGGCACTAAACTTGATTAGGCTGGCATTGGGCGGTGGAGCGCTGGCAGTATTTTGGTGGGATGGTGGGATGGTGGGGAGTTTTTGTTCGTTTGTTCCAACTTTCTTCCGGTGGATGAATCAGACCTTCCATATATATGAAAAGGAGGGACGTTAAGGAGAAATCTCAAGATAGGACTCAATTGATTACTTTGATGAGATCTCTGAGTAGGGATCCAGACTGCATAGATGAAAGTTTAATGAGAAGCGCGGGATCAGAGGCGACCTTGACAGTTCTTGGTTGTGGTATGTTTGTGTGTTTGTGTCTTTCCTGAAATTCCATCTTTCAGTCAAGATGGACTCTGGTCTCGTACTGCCGAATGCAATGTGATTCATTGCTATGCGAGAGGCGGTGTGCTCCTTTGGAGCGGTAGGAGCCATAGGATGATGCTGCCTGGTTCTTGAAAGCTCATCGGACGAGATATGGCAGGGTACTTTGGTTCATATGCACCGAGAAATCTCATACAAAGATATCTTATATTCCCTCAGAGCATATTCCCAGTATAGATGATCATGATGTGGAGTTCAAAAACAATCATCATGGAAAGTTGCTCAGTACATACATAAACTGTACATGGACAAATACACCTATTCAACGTGAACTCCCCTGGGAACCTACTCAAGTATATGAGCAGAGAAACCAGCAAACAAAGTCCAACTAGCACCTGAATATCCAACTCTAGGAACAAAGGGTATAGCCATCCTCTGTTGAATTCTGAGGTCCCTCAAAATACATCCAACTTAAACTTCCCATCAAATATCCAGCCTTCTCATAACATTTGGGACATCCAAATTGGAGCGCAGGGGCGCAAGGGGCTAATGGGATGAGGCTTTAGCGGGAAAGGAGTTTGGGATTAGTTAAGGTTATGGGATGGGGAAAGTGGCAAGGGAAAACGGGGATAGCGAACTGGTTAGCAAAATGAAAGGGCATATGGAACACCAACTAACTGGCGCAAATAACGATCAAGTCACTACTATTTTCATTGCCTTCATTGCTAATATCCGAAGCTGAACCAAATTGTAAATGACTTTTAGCATTTAATCTCCCACTCGCATCTCACATCTCTCCATTCCCACCACTATCTACCAGAAAATAAAAACGTGAATACATCTCAAAGCATCCCTTGATATCATCCGTAAAATAAAGCGCACCCCAACTCCATTTTCGAGTAGTACCACCGTACGTAGTATGTTTAATAAACGTTTCCCACCCACAGCACCAGTGTTGCGATTTTTTGAAGTTTTTATGGAGATAACCTCAACCTCTTGGCCAATGGTTCCTCATTTTCTCCGTCCTCTTCATCCTCGTCCTCTTCTTCTTCTTCTTCTTCTTCTTCTTCTTCTTCTTCAGTGGCAGCTCTCTTCCCATTTCCATTGAGCGCACCTTTCTCCTTGCCAATAGCAATTGGCTTTTCCTTCTCACTCCTCTCTTCGACTACCTCGATTAACCTACCGTAATCAGCTTCTACACCCATCAATGTCTCATTCAATTTATCGATTCTCTCTCCACGATCCAACTGGGCTAATGCATCTTTGTTATGACGATATAGACGTTGTTTGACCAGGAGTTGCCAGAGATGATATATGTGTTCATCTTGTTTCTTCGGGGGTGGTAAGGATTTCTTGGATTTTTCTTCTGTATCATGAAGAGGGGCTGCTTTGACGGATTGGGGAATTATGGACAAGAGGTACATTTCATGCATGCGAGCGAATTGCCTAGGGGCAATCTTCATTTGTGCTCGAAGCTCTTCATATGCTTTGGTATCGAAAAGTTTGGCTGGAGCTGGACCTCTAGGGTTAATTTTTAAGCTGGAATCCAGTTTGAGCTGCTGGAATCTTTTATCTTTGTGTAGACGAGTGAAGTCATTGATGTCTCTTAAGTCGTCAAATGCTTCATTTGGATCCTCCACTGTAATCTCTCTTGTGTATGGATCATCATATAAATAGTCGTATATGGCGTTGTAGAACAGTGATCCCTTACCTCCGCTTTGGAAAGGGGGGAGAATCATAAACTGTGATATCCTTGAACGGCATGGGAGGGTATTGAAGGTAACCCCATCAACAGGTAATGTGAACTCCGGAGCTATCTTGTAGCCATTGGGGGATTGTGGTGGAGTTGTAGGTGTATACATGTAATAGCGGTAGACAGTAGAAAACCCTACGAAAACATATGATGGTTTTTTCTCAAAGAATGTTGCTGTAGAAGGCTTTTTGTGGTATAAGAAAAACACAGTCCACCTTCCAAGATCATCTTCTGATTCATCAAGGTCAAGTAGCGTTCCCCCTTCAATGAACAACGGTACTAGAATTTGAATGCGCTTGATGGTTTGTTGAACAACTGGGTCTGCGAGGTTGCTTTGCCATATTTCAAATGTCTCTCCACCAACCTCAACGGTGCGAAATAGTCCTCCAGGTGGATGCCAATCAGCTGGAACAGCTGAGATATTGGATTCAAAGGTGCTTGACTTCTCAAAAGCAGCTGTGATGATATCAGTAATGAACCCTTGAAGCATTTGAGATGCGACACTTACTCTTCGGTAAGAAAGGTTCCAGTGTAGCCTTCAAATCCGTTGGTTCAATATCACCAACTGCTTTGAACTTCTTGTTGTAGGTAATTTGTAGACCTGGTCGCATGTCGCAAGCGTTATATCTCAAGTTTATCTTTAATCCTTGATAACCAAATATGGATTCCTCATCTCCGAAAATGGAATATGTGAACTTGGGGTGAAAGGTGTGAATTGAAGTTGTGCCTCCTGCACTTGGAGTGACAAGAGAGATGCGAATAGCATCATTAGAATCGGCAGACCCTGGAGCAGGTATCGTTAGCTTTAGTAAAGAGGTGGGACGTTGATAAAGTCGAGACAATTGCTGGTCAGAATGTTGTTGGAGGAAGAAGAGATTCCCAATATTGCGCCAGTATCATTTGAGATTTCCCCAGACTTACAGTTAGCATCAAGATCCTCCATCTTTGCGACAATGATTAAGTTTGAATCTTTGATGTGAAGGATTTATCTGTGGATTGATTGATTGACTGATTGAGTGATTGATTGTCGTTGTGAAGTGGAATTGCATGCGATGGTTCAATTCCGATCAGTTCAGCTTGAGAGTGAGTCTCACATTGATTTTCCGACGCGTTTTACCCCAGATAAGAAATTCCTGACGAGCACGAGTACTTCCTTCACTTCAGCCTTGTCTCGATCATCGTCAGCCTCGTATTCATAGTCTGAGACTCAAATCTGTCCACCTGTACTGTAGTTCAGTTCAGTTCGCAGGATTATTATTGAATCCGATATTGGAGCTGGAATAATAACTTTAACCTTACTTACACAAGCCAATCTAGACATAACCCTCGAGTAGTCTTTCATCCGCTCTCCCAAACATTCCGTAGACCTTTCTTGTGATCCTAATTCTAACTCCAACTCCCATTCCCATTCCCATTCCCCTTCCCATTCGAGATGAATCGGTGATACTTATATTCCTAGAATATTTATAGCATTGCGACGTGGATTTGACAGGTGCAGAGCAGAAGAGAAGGACAAAAGGAAGAAAGGGAGGAAGAGATTCAAGATGTTTGATGGATTGTTTATGTTGCTCGTTTTGAGCGTGATTATGTGTTTGAGGTAATAATGCCTATCTCTGGTCATCATCAGCTAATTGATTGTATAGCTGCTTTCTTGCTGGGGCAGTGCCATTATCCATGACCTTATCGCCGTCACAGCTTCGATTGATCTCGACGATTGGGATGGGGGTGCTTGTTGGGACCTCACTGGTTGTTATTATACCCGAAGGAATTGAGGCAGTATACACTGCTGGATCATCGGCACATACTCATGGGGCTAGGGGTGTTTCAATCCAAGAGAGAGACTCTGGATTATCATGGGTGGGTGGACTGAATACAATCGCATACTCGAACAAAGCGAATATCAATCGAAGATATACCAACCGGGGACCAAGCATTTCAGAGCCAGTCGAGGTTGAGATTGTCACCAGAGATTCTTTACCGGAGGAGAAGCTCACTAGCCCCCTGGAAAGGCCAGAGGATAAACCAGCAAAGGAAAGCGAAGAGCATCACGAAGAGGACGAGTCCCCTACATTTTGGATTGGCCTATCCCTCATCCTGGGATTTATACTTATGTTCTTGATCGACAAACTCCCAAGACATGCGTCCGAGAAATTACAAGCTCCAGCAGCCCCGAGACAAATTTCCCTCAACAATTTATCCCAAGGGATATCGAACATTTCTTCGTCCGATGAAGAATCAGATAGCTTTCTCCAATCACTCGCACCAAACCAGAAACAAAGCCGTAGTCTGGCTACAACGACCGGGCTCGTGATACATGCTTCGGCGGATGGGATAGCTATGGGAGCTTCCGCATCTACATCCAATACTAAATTAGGATTTATCATCTTCATAGCAATCATGGTACACAAAGCGCCGGCAGCATTCGGACTTACATCCGTCTTATTGAAACAAGGACTTTCCAAACGAGCAGCACGTGGTCACCTCATTGTTTTCAGTCTCGCGGCGCCATTTGGCGCCATCGCAACATTCCTATTGGTGAATATTTTAGGTGGAGGGAATATCGAAGGAGTAAAGGGACAATGGTGGACTGGAATGTTATTATTATTCTCGGGAGGAACCTTTCTGTAAGCACGTCCCTATCCTTCCCCCCCTATTGTTACATGAAACCAATGCATACAAAGCATGTACTAATAAGCGAGTAGATATGTTGCCATGCACACCATGCAAGAAGACTCAGGGGTCCACAGCCATGACCATACAAATTCCAACGGGTACCTCGAGGGAGGGCTCTCCCAGCGCAAACAAGCGAAGCCTCAAATGAGGGATACGCTGGCGGCAGTGGGTGGCATGTTGATTCCGCTCTTGACACAGTTTGGACACGAGCATTAAGGCGTGATAGATTGGGGTTCTCTTTCTCTTTTTTTTTCTTTTCAAAGGACGAGGGACGGCGGGGCGGGGAGGGGAGGGGGAGGTCGAAGGCCTTCCTTGTATTATATGAAAAATCGAATGGGTGCGTGGGTTGAAAAACAGGATGACTTGGGCTACGTCCTCGAGTACTCTTTTGAATGAGGATGGATGCATGTACTCGTCGTCATCTATGTTGGAAGCGTCAAAAATTTATAGATGGGATTCTTGTATGATAGATAGATATATAGATGGAGGGAGGAAGTGAGGGAACGTGATGACAATTTATAACATCTATGGAATTTTTCATCTTTTTCTAACGCTTTTTCTAATGCTCTTTCTTTTCTTCTTTCTTTCTATCTTTCTTTTCTTTTCTTCTTTCCTCTTTTTCTCTTTTTCTTCTTTTGGGAATTTTTGGGAATTTTTTTAAGAAAGAGAAAATGAAGGAGAGAATGAGAGAGAAGTGTTAGCTTATGGAACTCATGGAACTCATGGAACTCATAGAACTTTTGAAGAATGAAGAATTGAGAATTGAGAATTGAGAATTGAGGTTTGAAAAATTGAATTTTGGAAAGTATCAGGAGTATATTGTTGGGTTTATTTGTATATTTGTATATATATGGATGGATGGATGAGGGTTTGATGAAAAGGGGAGGGGGAGAGGAGGGAGAGGAGGGAGAGGAGGGAGAGGAGGGAGAGGAGGGAGAGGAGGGAGA
>NGKF01000017.1:436070-447581 GCA_002162555.1 Monilinia aucupariae | reverse complement strand
GAGAGGGGGAGAAACGAGGAAAGGAAAGAGATGGTGAGGAGAGGGGAGGGGGAGAGGAAAGGGGGAAAGAAGAAGAACGGATATATTAATATTAATGTTCATATTATCTACTTCAAATTTTCGGATCTCTGAGTAGATGGCGATAGTACGAGTAATAGGGAAGGGATGAAATATACAGTATACTCAATTCGAGTAGGTGAATCCTGCAGATAGACAAGATGAAAATACTAATAGATAAATATTCATATGTATTCGAATATATACCCATCGAGAGGAATAAACTCAATGGGTTTTAACTCTTCTTTGGATTTTTTCGAGTAGCTTACGTTAGGTTTGGTTAGGTTGGGGGGGTAGATTGTTGCTACGTAAGGGAAGGGGTGGAAGAGGTAGAAGAAGTAGAGTGGTAAAGCTCGGTTAAGTGCTGTATTGTACTGTTTACTCGAGTGTATCGAGGAAAGTAGGGTTACTTACTCAAGTACTTACTCTACTCACCTATTGAATGGATGGGTATAAGTACGAGTACTCTACTCGAGTAATACATACTCGTGCATGCAGTAGTCAATCATCCATCTATTTTTGTACCACTGTACTCGTGTAGATCTTCGGGTTAGATATACTCTGTACTCGGGTAGATCTCTGCTGTTCTGTTTTGTCCTGTTGGACTCTGTACGATGGCGTGTTTGAGCTGGGAAGGATTCAATTGTTTGTTGGATGATTGGAAACTGGCGGACTTGATGGTGATGGCAGGATCACGGGTGGATTGGAAATTGTGGGTTTGTTGTGAGCTTGGGAGCTTGGGAGCTTGGGAGCTGGTGGGAATGGGTGCGGTTGGAATTTGAAGCGTGCTGAGCTACATGGTGGATAGATAGGGAGGGTAGCTTGAGGGAGGGAGCTGATGGTGGTGTACTTTGCAATTGTGCTGGGAGGGTCAAGGTGGTCGAGTAAGAATCATAGATGGTGCTAGGAAGCGGAAGCCGATTGTTTATACTGTTGGGGGGATGGCGCGGCGGAAGAAGAATGGAGGAAATGAGGAGAGGGATTTAGGATTTTAGGATTTAAGGTTATTTTATCGGGAGAGACATTGTTATTATGGCGTATGTGAAAGTGTATAAAATGGGTGAAATGTATAAAAGCGCTAATAAGCGCTCCCCCTTTATTGGAGATGGTTTTGATTGGATAGTTTTGCGGATTTGGAGAAGGTATTATGAATTGTTTGGGTCGGATTGAATCGCAGGGGAATAGATGATGATATGTATACGGATGGATTATAAATGTTCACAGTACGTAGTGCTTCTCCATGAGGCGATGACTAAGTGATGAGATACCTGCACCGCTGGATTGTAATTAGTCGTTTCGTATATATTAAATCGGTAATAAAGAGATATAAAAATAAAGATAAAGTCGAAGATATATTATATTACTCAGGATATACGATTGACCTTCAAATCAATATAATTTTATAACAATATAATAAAATCGCGACAAGACCATTTTTACGTCTTACCGAATTACCCCTAGGTTAATACAGTATCGTCTACTCTACTCTAGTCGAGTAATAAAATGTACTAGGCTGGCTCCGAAACCCAATTCATTAACCTTCCTTACCTCTTCATGATCTATCTTCACTACATATACCACTCACTTTATTACATTCCATCCATCACTCAGTCAGTCAGTCAATCACTCAGTCACTCAGTCACTCAGTCACTCAGCCACTCAGTCACTCGCTCACTCACTCATCACCCAGACTCCCTCCATCTACTCCTCTCATCTCTCTCGCACAGCCAACACTCACTCTCTGACTAACCAGCCCTTGGAATCCATATTATAAGAGAAGGATTAAACTATTTCGTGCTAATCCTTCTGTCAATCAAACAACAACTATAAACCATATATAGGAACCGATATATATTTATATATTTATATTTTTCTCATTTCGTCAATCCATCTTGTCGTGATTGGTATAGAGTACAGACGATAAGCCATCCATCGTTCAAACTGTGCCATTGATCATCATACATAGAGTTTCAACGTCAACATCAACATCAACATCAACATCAACATCAACCAACGACAACGACAACGCACATTCGAATGCGTCTCCCTGAACACTAGGTTACACAACTTTCCTTCAACACGCCTCCAACCTCATATCGAAAGAAACCTTCCACGATTCCAATTTAACATCCTCGACTTTCCCTTGGTTGGCGCATCCTTTTTCCTTTTCATGGTCGAGAGTTCAACGATCAATTGTCAACCCAAATCCTTCCCTCGATCTCAAACCTTGAAACTCTTTCGGAAGGACCTTCACCACATCCGCACTCACCATCCCAAGCTTTCTTGGTCAGCTAAGAGAGGTGCATCAAAATTTCATTCATAATAAACGGAACATAAGAACAGAGCGGCCATGGACAATTTCAGACCGCTGAGTCTGACAGATCGAAGGGCTTCGACGGCAACTGCTGAAAGAGATGGCGAAATGTCTCCCACCCGAACGTTAACAGTCGACACAAATGGCGACCATGTTCCAATGCCACAGAGGTTAGAAAAGATTCAAAGCCGTCCAAGAGGTCCTCCAACTCCAAATATGACAACTCCCTCGGCCGATCTACAATCACCCACCCATTCGAGTCACGACCCCCCTCCTCCTCCCACACCTGCAGCAAGTCCAGGTCCTGATCATCCACAACCAGACTGGAGCGCTGCCTCGGAAAATGAAGATATATTTTTATCACAAATTAGAATTTACTTTAAACGAAGTTCGGCACCTGAAAGAACGAGGATATTAGGAGATCTTTTAAACCTTTGCACAAGTCAACAACTCAGCTTTGTACACCAATATGTTAGCCCGTTATTGAAGAAGGATCCTTTTACAAGTTTACCGGATGAGATATGTCTTCGTGTATGTTTCCTGCTTTCTGAAGGCGAAGGCGAAGGCCGTGCTAATTGATTTATATAGGTTTTATCTTGTATCGATGACCCGAAAGTGCTGGCGCGCGCATCACAAGTTTCAAAACGTTGGAGAGATCTCCTTGCCGATGATGTTACCTGGATGAAGCTGTGTGCAAAGCATGATTATGGACGAAGGATGTCAGAACATCAACCAGCTGCACCTTTGATCCCAGCACTTCGGCCTCCTCCACACCCAGTACATACGGCATTACCAGCAGGGGAAGGTATGAGTGTTGCACACTCATTCCCTGGAATAAGCGCGTCGTTACCATATGCTCCTGGGAGTTCTAAAAGCTTTGATAGCGCTACTGCCTCGAGTGTAATGAGAAGGCCAAAGATTAGGTCGTATAAATCACATTTTAAGCAAAGATATTTGGTAGAAACCGCCTGGAGAACTGGAGGACAAAATATTGCAAGACATATTACACAAGATCAGGGGGTTGTGACAAGTCTACATTTGACACCAAAGTACATTGTAGTTGCTTTGGATAATGCCAAAATTCACGTTTTTAACACGGATGGAAATGCACAAAAGACTTTGACTGGGCATGTAATGGGCGTGTGGGCAATGGTGCCCTGGGAGGATACTCTTGTCAGTGGAGGCTGTGATCGGGATGTCCGGGTTTGGGATATGGCTACTGGGTATGTATTACTGGTGACTTTCATGGAATTGGTTACTAATGCAGCATAGTGAGAGTGTGCATACTCTACGTGGACATACTTCAACAGTACGATGTTTGAAGATGTCCGATGCAGATACGGCAATTTCAGGCTCTCGGGACACCACGCTCAGGATTTGGGATATCAAGAGCGGACTTTGCAAAAATGTGCTTGTTGGTCATCAGGCAAGTGTCAGATGCTTAGAGATCAAAGGAGATATTGTTGTTTCCGGAAGTTATGATACCACCGCCAGAGTATGGAGTATTTCAGAGGGTAGATGCCTACGAACCCTTTCGGGGCATTTCTCTCAAATTTATGCGATTGCTTTCGATGGAAAGAGAATAGCTACTGGAAGTCTTGATACCAGTGTTCGAATTTGGGATCCTGAAACTGGGTACGTATGTTCGATTTAGATTTGGGATATGAAACTAATAAATCCTCAGGTCTTGCCAAGCTATCCTTCAAGGACACACCTCACTCGTTGGACAATTGCAAATGCGAGGAAATACCTTGGTTACTGGTGGCTCTGACGGGTCTGTTCGTGTTTGGTCCTTGGAAAAGATGGCTCCAATTCATCGGTTAGCAGCTCATGACAATAGTGTCACGAGTTTGCAGTTTGATGATACAAGAGTTGTTAGCGGGGGTAGTGATGGTCGAGTCAAGGTGTGGGACCTTAAGACTGGCCAACTTGTTCGTGAACTTACAGCCCCTGCTGAGGCTGTTTGGCGAGTGGCTTTTGAAGAGGAAAAGTGTGTGGTTATGGCGAGCAGAGCAAATCGCACTATCATGGAAGTAAGTGTTTCATAGTCTCTCCCTCGATGGCTTGCGTTAACTGAAGTCAAGGTATGGTCATTTTCCCCACCAGAAGATGTCTTGAATGAGAAGGCATACGCCCAGCCAACCCCGATCACTGGGCCTCCCAGGCCATTGAGCGCAATCGAGTATCGCAGTGGTAGTCAAGATCAAGCTATGCACGGGATTGTAAATCACGAAGCAATATATGCGCCGGGTGATATTGAAATGGCTGATGCTGGACCATCAACAGCTCCTCCACAAGCTACTGGGCCCACCTTCTTTCACGAGGATGATTGATCCAGGCCACTTCATTATATCATACAAAATCATTCACTGGTAATGATTGCTTGTATCGCGCACTAGTCATTGAATGGCTAGTCACTATCATCGCTTTTATATGATCGGATAAAATAAGAGTGAGCCAATATAGTCTCACATATCTCGATATCATCCATCCGAAATCTATATACACTACCCAATTATTTTATGTCCATACTGAGAGATCTTGGATCGATCAAAGCACAAAAGACCTGTTTATAAAGAAGCATCTGGGGCAGGGCGTTTACTATCTGGATGGCTGGCAGAGTGATACAGATCGTTTCGGTGGGTAAACACCTAATGGGCAATGGAATTATAGGGAAATGGGATGGGAAGGGGAGACAGTCCAAATGGAAAGCTTTAGCGGCGTAGCATTGAGAGAATTTGCATTAAGGATTCCCCAGGGTCAGAGAGTTACTGACATGTGTACTTGGTCGTTGTTAGGGTAGCATAGTAAGAATGCGAAAGGGTCTAAATACATATATTTTTTGGTTTTTGCTGTTTGCTTTATGGCTTTTGAGTGACGAGGGAGTGAAGTGAGTAAGTAAGTGCAAGGCGCAAGGCCGAATGGTAAATTCTCAGTCTCTTGAAACGAGATACAATCCACGTGATCATGTCGGAAGCTTGAGGAACAATCCTGCAGACTAAGCCGAAACGGGACTACTGTAATCGAAGCATCCCAACCATCAACATCTTTTGTTTGGCGGGATTATTGAGAAATTTCCACTGGATATCTTCCGCCGCCCTCACTCTCTACAACGCCTTCTTTACCACCACAACCATGTTCTCGAGAGCATTGAAGGCACGATCTGCCGCGCCTCTGCGCAGCAATGCCATTTCCAGAGTTGCTCTCGCAAAGAGAACGGTTACCACAGATGCCGCCTCCGCGCACGCCGATAAAGATGCCGTTCCTCAAGTAAGATTTCACGTTGAGATGATTGAATTGGATATTTTGTGGATGTTATGGGTATACTAATTTTTCTCTGGAACATAGGAAGACGATAAGCTTTTCAGCGTGCAATTGTCCGACGAGTCCTTCGAGACATATGAGCTCGACCCTCCATCCTACACCTTGGATACCACCAAGAAGGAGTTGAAGCAGATGTATATCGATATGGTCTCAATGCGGTAAGGATGTCTTTTGGTGCAACGACCGAAGCTTCTGCTGATGGGAAAATCTAGTCGCATGGAAATGGCTGCCGATAGACTCTACAAGGAGAAGAAAATTCGTGGTTTCTGCCATTTGTCAACTGGTCAAGAAGCTGTCGCTGTCGGTATCGAGCACTCCCTTACCAAGGAAGACGACATTATCACCGCCTACAGATGTCACGGTTTTGCTCTTATGCGCGGTGCTACTGTAAAATCAATCATCGGTGAATTGTTGGGTCGTCGTGAGGGTATTGCCTACGGTAAAGGTGGTTCTATGCACATGTTCACCAAGGGTTTCTATGGCGGAAACGGTATCGTTGGTGCTCAGGTTCCAGTCGGTGCTGGTTTGGCCTTCGCTCATAAATATAACGGAAACAAGAATGTTTCTGTTGCTTTGTATGGTGATGGAGCTAGTAACCAGGGTCAGGTTTTTGAGGCTTTCAACATGGCTAAGTTGTGGAAATTGCCTGTTCTCTTCGGTTGTGAGAGTAAGTTTTTGAATGTGCTACAAGGTTGAGTATGTGCTAACTTTTTTTCTAAAGACAACAAGTATGGTATGGGTACTGCAGCCAACAGATCTTCCGCTCTTACCGATTACTACAAGCGTGGTCAATACATCCCAGGTCTCAAAGTTAATGGAATGGATGCTCTCGCTGTCAAGGCTGCTGTCAAGCACGCCAAGGAATACTCCAACGCCGGTAATGGCCCATTGGTTCTCGAATATGTCACCTACCGTTACGGAGGACACTCCATGTCCGACCCAGGAACCACATACCGTACCCGTGAGGAAATTCAACGTATGCGTAGCACCCAAGATCCAATTGCTGGCCTGAAACAAAAGTTGATCGAGTGGAATGTTACAACTGAAGATGAGTTGAAGGCCATCGACAAGGAGGCTAGAGCAAAGGTCGATGCGGAGGTCAAGGAGGCCGAGGAAATGCCTTTCCCAGACGCGACACCACAAATTTTATACGAGGATATCTATGTCAGAGGAAGTGAACCTCAATACATGAGAGGAAGGACGAACGATGAGAACTACTATTATTAGGTTGTTGGGAACGGAGTTGGTAAATCAAGGGGGAGGACTGGAAGAATGAAATTTATAGTATGAATGAAGGATGGGTGGCCGGCTGGATGATCGGACAATTAGTGGGATGTGGAATGGTTGAATGATAGATGGGCATAGCTTGCACGCAAGTCTTTTTGTTCTTCATTGCACGTATGATACACCTACCTCCCTTACTTTACTTGTATTCGTTCCTTTTACTATAGTTGAGATGAATTGAGCGCATACCCTACCCAGCTAGTGATGATGGACACTTTTGGAAAATCTGAGTGTATAAGAATATCACGTTATCAGGTACTACAAACAGGTATGTAAGTGATGGATTAGTGTCCTTGCATTTCTCGCTTCATGCATCAGAATTAATCTCTGTACATTTTAGGCGTGCTGGCGGAATGAAGAGGCATGATTTCGATACATCACGCGATTTCTCGGCAAATATTCATCAAATCAGATACGTTCTCAGTGTTGATTCAACTATTTTTGCTTCTTTTTACTCTCACTCTCTGTTCTTTGGAATATTCTTTGGAATACTCGTCGATGTCATACGTAAATCCGCTATGGTTACCTTGCGTTCATCGTGGGCTATTTTGGGATCTGCTGCTTGGACTTCGTTTTGGCATCCATGTTTATAACTAGGTCGATGAATGTATTTGCAAAACATAGATTTTTGGAGGAAGTAGTTTCGGAGAGTTGGTGAGCTGAAGAGTTTTCAATGAGGATATATTGCTGCGTCTGATCTCCTTTGGTGTGAGGGCGATCTTAATTTTTCATGTCCCGTCTGCTGCTCTCATGAACTTGTACCGTAGGCATTTTAGTCTTGGTCTCTTGAAAATCTTATTTCGTCTTACATCCATCTACTTTGTGGGTCAAGTGGTTCCTTACTCTTTTCGGGGATTATTGCTACAATTACATTGATCAAGCCTATTCTCTTGAACAAGGGTTCATTGTTGATATATATTTATGATGTAGGGCTAGCTCGCTCTTCAAAGCTCCGTTTCCCATTCCGGTCCCATGAAATTTTTCTTTGTCCTCGAGACTTTGATGTCGGAAACCCCCAAATCAATTGATCATCGCAACCACCGCTTCGATGGCCGGATTTAGAGAATATTAAACAAAGCAAGGGCCGCGAATAAAGCCAAATCAAAGCAGTCAGCGAAATGTTTGAAGTTAGCAGCGACGATTATTTTCGTTCATTGATCACTCTACTTACCCTATTCAACCTACATCAATCAAGAAATTTCTGCCGAAAAGAGAACTAAAAAAAAATGGAATCTTTAAGTAGAAATACCATGGATTATGTCCCCGAACCTGATCTCGAAGCCCCAAAAACCCCAGACAGCCCCAGATCGGGAAAAGCAGAGAGTTTGAGTGGAAATACCAGTGAATCGCAAAGTTCCGTTGATGAAATGGACCTCTCGGGAACGATACACGATCCAGATCTACAGACGGCTGCACCCGCATCTGGACCAGTCGATTTGGCTTTCCCTCCAATGGATGATGGTGGAATCGATCTTTCGACGATTGGACGCATTGGAGGGGAGGTAACGCCGAAGGAATCACCCTTGAGACAGGCTACGCCTCCGGTGAGTTCACACCCCGCAGCCCCCTCGAACACGAGTCGTTCTGCATTCTTGCCATCCCCGCCAGCCCCAACACGCCCAACATTCAACCTCGCTGCATTCCGAAGACCAGGAGGCGAATATGACTATCAAGCCATAGCGGTGGTGCAAAAGATGCAAGAGAAGTTAGCGCGGGACGCGAAAAAATTGGCTCGTGTGATGGATGAGAGGCACGTTCGCCGTATGGATCGGGCGAAGCCTCCGCGCGCTCGTTATCGTGGTAAGGGGAAGGATGTGGCGGTGCCTCTTCCCCCTCTCTCAAATTTGACGGAGAAATCTACGCCGAAGGCGAGTCAGAAAGGGGAGGGATCTGTGGTACAAGGGAGTTATGTTGCTGTTGAACAGATTAAGGGGCATCCTACTAAAGAAGAGGTGGCTGGAGAGCAGAAAGAGAAGCTTGAAGAAGAGGATGATTTGTATGGTGCATCTCCTGTGAGATCCCCTCCACCACCGCTTCTACCAGCTAAGGAAAAGGTCAGTTCATACTGTAAAACTTCCGCAAGTGCCCATGCTCACGTGACCGAAAAAGTCTTCAACCCAAATCGAGAATTATCGGAGATGGGCGGCCGAGCCAGCCAATTCCCTAACAGAAGATGAAAAGTTCGAAAAATGGAGGCGCCGCAGCAGAAGTAATCCACGAACCGCGGAGGCCGACGAGGGCTCCTGGCAAATTGAAATGGAGTTGCTGAATGCGCGTGAGAAGCACATAGCTCACCTTCACCAGCTGATAGCCGCGGCGCATGAAAGGATAAATCAGGGTCCGCGAGATGAAGAGAAGCTTACGGAGCTGAGCGACTTGATTGTCACATGCGATCTTCACTTGGAAGAGGCCGCGGAGTTGGAGGACAAGCGGCGCGAGCGGAAGGCGATACGGGAGAGCTTGGAGGTCGAGACGAGTCCGACGTTCAAGGCTAAGCTTCGCCATCAGCTTCGCGAGCTGAATGAGAAGATTGAGTATGAGGGGCGTCGGGAGGGCTTGCGGTTGAGACCCTGGATGAGCACGGTGTCGGATTGGTCGGCGCGTTTGCAGCGGGCGGTGGATGTGGCGGCGCCTGAACGAGTCACTCCTCGTCTGGTGATGCAATCGAGCGCGGAGACGGCTTTGAGGCGGCGGTGGAGTGTGGAGGATTCTCCGCATGAGAAGCTGTGCATGGAGATTGATGCGCTTTCTGATGAGGAGGAACAAGCACGTGCGTGGCATAAGGTTATGGAAGAGCGGCAGCCCCTGTTGTTGGAGAGAAATAGGGAGTTACTTGGACTTTGGCGGAGAGAGTCTGAGCAGGCGAGGGCTGAATCGGAGATGGAGCAGCATCTCGGTGCTGGGAGGGAAACTGGTGTAGGTAGTTACGATCGCTCAGAAGCAAGACGACAGGATCAAGAAGGAGAGAGAGAAGCGGCTCGGAAAAGCATCGAAGATCCGAAAGCCTCTGGAGCGGAAACAAGGGCTGGTGCTGCATTGGGTATACGCCGGTGCCGGGTAGATCAAGGACCCATTAACCTCGCTGAGCCTCAAGAAATACCCCAGCTCGCACCGGGGACTGTGTCAGAGGAAGGGAAAAGGCCCAGAGACATTCTTTCTATTTCGTCGTATTCGTCTGTGCCTGCACCATCGAGGAGTCCGCCGATACCCGATTCGACGTCTGACCCTTTCAAAGCTAAGGGACCGATTTCTCCGCTGCAGGAAGGGAGGGTTAGGACGCAATTCGCGACGGATGAGCGGGTTGCGAGGCTCTTGGAAGGTATTGCTGAGGAGAGGGCTATGGGGGGAATGCGGGGGCTTGGTTTGGATCCGGTGGATTTGGATGAGGTGAGGGGGAAGTTGGATGAGGTGGCGAAACCTATTGTGGTTGATGGTCGGGAGGCTGCTCGAATAGCGGTGGCGGATGCGTTGAAGGAACAGAGGATTGGCGAGGCGAGGGAAAGGTTGGTATGGACGGCAAACAATCAGGAGGAGAAGAGGAAGGAGGAGGAAGAGGAGTGGGCGGGGTGGAATAGACATTCTTCTTCTTTGGGGATGGAGGCGTATGAGAAGAAGGATCGAGGTGAGGAGCGCAAACTTGCGGCTAGGGAGTTTTTAGAGAGAGCTCGGAGGGAGAGAAATGAGAGACAGGAAAGAGAGAAGCAGAGGCAAGCGAGGGAGATGGAGCAAAAGAGGGAGAGAGAGGAAAGGGAGGAAAAGGAAAGAAAAGAAAGGGAGAAGAAGGAACAAGAAGCGAAAGCCGAACGAAAAGAGCGACGACAAGCGGGTTTACGACTGGAACGTAAGCTTAGGGCTGAAAGGGAAGAATGGGAGCGTAACCAGATGGAACAAGATGAAATCATCGAGTGGGAAGAAAGAGAACGAAAGAAAAAAGCGACAAGAGCGGAGGAGGAAAGAATCGAAAGAAATGAAAGGGCAAAACAGAGGCTCGAGGAGGATTACCGAAGGGAAATGAAGAGGTTGGAGGATCAAAAGGTGACGGATCAGGAGCGCAATGATCGGAAGGAACGATATTTGGAGGAAGTTGGTGAGGAGATGGAAAGAGAACGGAAGGAGAGTGAAGAGAGGAAGGTTAGGGAGAGGGAAGATAAGGAGAGGAGGGATGGGGGACAGAAAGTTAGGAGAGAGTGGAGGGAACAAAGGGTGAAACAGGGGTGGGAAATGAAAGAAAAAATTGAAAAGGAACGAAGGGAATTTGAGGAAGATGAACGCAGGGAGAATAAGGAAAGGCAAGAGCGAGATCGTGAGCGGCGAGAACAACGAAAAAGTATGCAGGGGGAAATTCAAGACCAGGAAGGAAACGTAAAAGAACCGAGAGAAGAACGAGAAGAAAGAGAAAGAGAAAGAGAAAAGAGAGAACCCAAAGAACGAGAAAGATCAGAGCCAAGAAAACCACTCCAAGACCAAATATTCGAACTCTTCCAACAACTCCTCAACAAGCTCTACAATCCCGAATCACCCCGCTGGCTTCG
>NGKF01000017.1:395022-431214 GCA_002162555.1 Monilinia aucupariae | reverse complement strand
GCTTCTACAAAACAACCTCCCATCCCCCGGAAGATCTCCGAGATGCCTATGGCTACTGTCTTCGAGAGTATACCTTGTATAAATCTCGTATGTCTGGTAGGATGCATCCCTCTTCTTTCTCGCCCCAGAGCACCTTCAATACTGAATCCATCATCTCGTCACACATAGATATGAGACCAAAGGTATTGGCCATTGTGTAAGTGTCGACAAAAGGGTAATCGCACAGACCCCGCCTTCGTCCTAGCTTACGAGGATTTAATTCCATGAGAACGTCGGTGGTGATCCATTGGATCATAACCTTAAGGGATGAGCCAGGGAAGTCAGTAATTTTGATGTATGTGCAGTCGGGGGTCGCGAGATACGTCTTGAAATGAGGGACTTTCTCAAGTATAGCTTCAAATTCGACCTTCGTAAATCTATAATTGGCATAGTCCTTATCATTACAAGCACTAATTGCGCACATCTTGCTGTAAAATTGTTAGTATTCCGATTCACCATCGAAATAATAGCAAATAATAGGTCCCTACCTATCGAGATGCTCCTCGGGTTGCTCGCAGTGGCTGCTACTATCATTTGATGAAAGATTTCCAAAATCTTGAAGTTGCATGTTGAGATCCATGGCTGATGCTTTTCTCTTACCATTGTACTTTGGCCTGGAAGCTGTCGTATGAGATTGATGAGAAGAAAAAGTATATGGTCCAGATCCCGTAGTAACTGGCTGATAGCACTCAACCTCTGTAGTTGTCTCAGTTGTAGGTTTTGATGGTATACAAGCCATCGGGACAGTAGAAGACGAGGCAGAGGCTGTAGCACTACTTCTCAGTGAGAGTGGAGGATTGTGCTCAAACTTCATTCTTTTTGCTGGCATAGAATCTGAGTATGATAGGGTGTTTGTTGTGGCCTTAAAAGAACGATTTGGCACAGCTGTACCCTCTGCTTTTGGGAGGAGTGGTCGATACTTTCCAGGTGCACCAGAGATTGGAATTTTGTTCACCACAAGACTAACTGATGCTCTGGTCTGTGGTCCATGTGCTTTTGGAGGAGACCTTGGTGGTTCTGGAGCTTCGACCTTAGAAATGCGGGATCTCAATGAAGCCCTTCGTTCTAAAATCGGCAGCAGAGTCTTCCTTGAGGTAGGCATAGTAGGTCCTTGCTAGTTATTAACGTGGTAGACAATGGAAAAATCAGTTCTGTGGAAGAAACCTGTCGAATTTGAAGAGATTGGCAAGAAAGTTAATGTCGAGGTGGACTATTATCTGACAAGGATTGCCAATTCACTTATTGATTGATTTTGCTAGGTACAGCAGTTCGATTAAATGGGCGTAGCCTTAGCTCCGGTCTGTTGACTGCAAATGAAGCCTCACGAATTGTATTGCTGTGTATTATTCTTGAAGAACGTTTGTTATACCAAGTGCTCCACACTTAGTATATATGATATTCCAACAATTATAACCTGGGTGAGAATTTACTAGTTTTCTCATGTCTTAGCAAGTCCACTGATTGTAGACTGAGTCATTGATATAGAAGTAAGTTATCTAGAAAAGATAAGGAGCCTATCAATTGAAGATTTTTGACACATAAATAGCGTTCTTAATAACCCCTTTCTTGAGCCGGCACCTCTATCCGCCCATTCAAGCATCATAGAAAGGTGGTTGTAGCGATGAATATAGTACAAACGTCAACATTTATGAAGTTCAGGACTCTATATAATCATGGCAAGATATAAAATGATGGCGTATTGAACAGATTTCAGAGTAGCTAGAGCTGGATCTCGAGAGATCACTGGGTAAGTTTATTGATATCAAGAAGGGAGTTATGGCGACAGCCGTGTAAGAATTCAAAGTATAGTTAAGACGAGGCACATAATTTTATTTGCTGATGGACTTTGATGCATGCTCTGCGATATCTTAGTTGCTATCTGCCAGATGTCTACAATTCATGTGCTTTGATGGTTTACAAAGAGGAGAAAAATTAATTGTCATAATGATCACATGGTCCATTCTGCTAGGCTTAATATTCTGAATATAACTATGATAAATAGCTGGAAGTATTAACATTATCGATCGAGTGAATAGCCGAACAGATATCCTCGTAACTGGCTCGCTCGAACAAGGAACTGGTTTCACTCTATATTCATGCCGCTTCATGTTCATGCAATTTTTCTACCCCGGATCACTCTCAGTGGGCAAGACCTACAACTCAAACAAAATACTACCATCTTTTTGTTACAATCACCAGATTTGCAATGCGCCACCGCACAAATTCCACATATTCAGTCTCTCGACACAATCTTCCGAAAAAGTCTCCATGACTCAATTGACAGCCAAAGTAGCAAAAGCATTCATCACGCCCTTTCCCCACGTCCCAATCATAAATTGATCAGTCTCACATTCAAAATCCTTCGCCTTCACCCCTTGAAATTCAAAATCAAAGCGCGGTGCCACAGCAGCTAGGAAAAGATATAATTCCGCCCACGCGAGACTAGAAAAAAAAGTTAGGAACGACCCCAATTCAAGAGTAAAAGAAAGAGTGCTCACTGCATACCCAAGCAATTTCTGGTCCCTTTACTGAATGGTGCATATGTTTTCTCCATCTTCTTCCTCGCTTCTAAGTCCGTCCATCGCTCAGGATCAAATCGCATTGGGTCCGGATAGAGCTTTTCATCTGTGTGCATCAATAACGTTGTCATACCTACTGGTGTCCCAGCTGGAATACGCCACTGCCCATACATTAGATCTCTATCTGGAGCGACTCTAGCAGATCGGGAAGCAATGGCTGGACTTAGTCGTAAGCCCTCCATTAATATAGATGTTAGGTATGGTAGTTGCTCCAGTTTCTTCAAATCCTGAGTATCAGAAGGATCAATAGAGGCGAGTTCCTCTCGTAGTTTCTGGAGAATTTTGGGGTCACTAAAAACGTGGAAGGTTATTAAGCGTAGGACGCTCGCAGTTGTTTCAAAACCGGCGCCGGATATTGTAGCTACTTCATTAAAGACACGTTCGAATTGTTTATCTTTAGCTGGAAGATGGGAATGCATGATATCATGGATGATTGTATGAGCTGTCATGGTATCTGGTGTCGAAGATGATATTGAATCCAAGATGTCTTTAGTGTCTCTCTGTGTTTCCTAACATTCATAATCAATACATGGCTTGGGGATCGCATAGTACCATGCCATCTTACCTCAAGATATCGAAAAAGAAGCTTCATATCATCACCTAGAAACCTCATAACCCAATCCACTGGTAGCGATTTTATCATAGGCCCAGCCCACGGCGGAGCATGTTTAGTGACACGCCTCATACGCCCAGCTTTCTGAAACACATTCGTTCTTTCAATATCAAAATCTTCCTTATCAAGACAATTATAAGTCTTGCCGAGTATAAACTCCGTAGAGAGATCTCTCGTAAAGGCACTAATAGCGGCACCGACATCAAAGATATATCCAGTCCCAGAAAGCGCGGAAATGCGAGTGCAGAAATTTTGTATGATTCGGTTGATTAAATCTTGCCTCTTGTATACTTGGGCTTTGGAGAAGTATGGATTAAGCGGTGAGCGGCGCGCTCTATGGATATCGTGATTAACAGTCCAGTTAATTACACCTGCAGTAGAGACAGAATTCACAGCCCATGCATATCTATCCCATCGTCCATCCTGGCGATAGAGTTTCTCATAGAAAGCCGGGTCTATGACGTGAAGTTCATATGGACTGATACGGATGATTGGGCCTTTTATGTAGATGTTAGATCATAGCTGGGTATGACATAATAATGAAACAAATGATCATAGGCAATCCATACCATACTTCTTATGCAGTTTCTCGATCTGGAATGTATATTTTCCCTCTTGAACAACATCATAATAAGCTTCATACCATCGCGTAACAGCGGCCAATTTTGGGCCTGGAAATCGGGCAAGAGGATGAAAAACCAAACGATAGATAATAAGACTGGTAAAAGAAAAAGCAATCAGTGTCCCGACATGAGATAAAGACAGTAAATCTGATATCCCCTTCATTCTCAGTATGAGATCGTAACTTCTGGATGGAGATTCTTGAAGTTGGCGCTTCTCGAATTGAACCATCACCATAGATTTCAGGATAGAGCGTATCGAGCGCGAAACTCCAACTGAGCCTTAAGACAAAATGCCAATTCTGCATAGCCCCTCACGATTGCGATAAGGAGTAGCTGAAAGGCAGCCAAGATCATTGCCTTGTCGTCTAGGAAATTGCCGAAGGCGCAACTCATTCTATCCAATCGGTCGATGCCAGAAGTTGGGTGTCCGAATATGCTTGTATCAACCGATTGGGAAGCAAAGGACTTGGCGTTTCCCCGCATACCATCGTAACATAAGTTGAGATTCTTCATGGAAAGTGTTGGTTGGTGTGAATTCTATGACCAATGATATACCATGGAAAATAGAAACCTGTGGTTTGCTAAAATGTAGCAGACGGAAATACCTGCTACCAGCAAACATCAAATTATTAACGTATATCCACAGTTTACTTGGAGCGAGTACAATACCTGCCGGTACCGATGGATATAAAAGAAGCAAAGAGCCAACACCAATTGCAAGAGCGAGTATACTCCTTTCGCAATTAATCCGACTAAGAAATTACCAGGAAACCTCCGAGTAGCACAAGAGACTCAAACATTCTGTATTCCACCTGGGAAGTAAAAGTGTTTTTATGTTTTCGCATGTGAAAAGGTGCACATAGTTAGCAGGTAAAGGGACTAACACATATATCTCTTGGGAATTATCATCAAGTTCGGTCTGCTAGCAATGGACGCACCAAAACCGCCCATCAAGAATTTGATATTTCACATGTTTTGGTAATTTCAAAGAGTACCGAGAACCCCTTGTTGCGGACGTTTAGTTTGATATATGACAGAATAAAGGCTTCACAAGGCGCAACATGAGTGTAATCTTTGTATGTTATATAACTCCCTGAGAAACAGACTACCCTTGATTTATAAATTTGAAAACATCGAAACTTAAGCTAGAGCGCTACTATTGAAAGAATGTGTAATAACCGAATCCGATAATCCACATCATGATGTGGAAGTTCAGCTCCCCATCTTCCAAGTACTACTCGCTCTATATCCATCGAGTTACTTCTTGGCCTTCTGAGGACAAGATTCGTTCTTCCCGTGACAGTGGAATTTGCACTTTGGAAGTTCACGTGGGTCTTTGGGGGCAACACCGACGGGTTGTGTCCTTATCATGTTGAGAAGGTCTATAGAAAATTCTTGCTGAGACTTCATAGCAGCTGCTATATCCTTGGTGAGATATAAGTGTGTATGGAGTTGGTTGGAAAATGCATAGTGCACAATGGCACACACAAATCTTCGAAGAGGTGAGCCCATTGGTGTCTTTTCATATACCATTTTGATATCGTAAGCATTCGGCAAGTCATAATCGTCTTGAAGTGCATCTGACCAAGCATCAATAACTTGATCCATAAGCTCAGGAAAGCAGAACTTATCTGCAAGGCTATAGAAACTGATAGGGCACCAGTTTTCATCACCCGTTTCATCATCTCGCAAGGTTCGTAAAGTGCCAGAATAAACCCAGCCTGCAAAGAGATCGAATGAACTAGGATCATCTTCCGGCAAGTATGCTTTAAGCTCGGATCCCTCAACGGAGCCACTTGAAAATATTTTTCGAAAATACGGCACTTTATCGCAGATAATGCCTCGATGGATTCTGAAATGTCTCTTCTCTTTCCCCACATAGATATCGACTATTTCTAATCCCATCATCCTGTGAAATGTAGAGTTGGATATAAGTGATGGATACGGAGATATGATTTACTACTCACTCATTAAATTCGGGGGTTAATTGTCGAGAACGTTTCAAAGATACAGCATCGCTTCTTTCTTTCTCCGCCACGTCTCGTTGCTTTTTTGCCGCTGACGCTTCACTCTGGCCCTCCTCTATTGTTTCTTTTCTTCGCTTTGCCATGGACACCGCCGTATCTTGAGACTCATGCTTTCCGCCCGTCATGGTGAAACTTGACGATTTTTCGCCAGAAAGTGCGAATACCATAAGTGAACCGAACTGATCCGGACAGACTCGAGGTTGATTATCAAATATGGCCTGAAATGGAAACTTGCGTTCAATTCAATAAGTTAGAGTCCTGATGACTTCTATCAGTAAATTAATGTTATATGGAGTGTGGAACAGTGATACTTACGTCTTAGAACACAAAGTGAAAGTGGTTTTATGAAGTCTTCGTTTGCATCTTCGAGAACTGGCGAACTATGGATTTGAGAAGGTAATGGCGTGCGGAGTGGCCAAACTTCAAGCCAATGGTTATTGCCTTTGTAAATGGTCTTTTGAGAGTTGAATATGTTGTGATCAGGTGGATCGTGAGATGTAAGTACAAAATGGGGCGTGGAATTTATTTCAATTTGAAGGTCGTTGTATACGCGATGGAAGGTTCGAGATTGTAAAGTAAGGAAGAGCGCCAGTTGCTGTGTTACCAGGCGCGCGGGAGTATTGAGAAGGACCGTGCGGGGGCTTGTAAAGCAAGAATTCACTATAAACACTTGATGGCACAGTTGGTGATAATGAATGATTCCATTCCTCCTCTATTCTACTGTTGCAAATGCTTCATATTATCAGAGTCGGAATATCTCCAATCATTGGTGATTCTTGTGCTGGACTGAGCCATTCGTTTGCTCCTCGTGTACTCAAGTTCCAAGTGCTGTTCATTTTCCACAACATGCCATTTCGATGAAGAAATTCTAGAAACAAAGCTTCTACTTTTTGAAGAGAGTTGTGAGAGTTCACTGCCATCTACCATCCATGTTTTTACAATCGATGCATGTATCGACTAAAAATGGCGCCATCACAGTCATATTCTAGCGGGAGAAATATCGGACTATGAATCATTTTGGCACATTGAAGGTACTAATTAATGACTAGATGCACGTTGATATGCTGAAGTGCCTAGCTACCTTTCTCGCTCTCCCCAATTTCAACCAACTATTAAATCTTTCACAAGATATCAAAGAACTGAAAGTTTCCCAATAAACTTGTCGATAATCATATCAGGATATTGAAAGCAAGGAGCAAGTTAATCATTTCCAAAAGAATCTCAATGGATAACAACGCGAAGGTGGAGGCTTCCAAAGGTAAAGAGAATATGGATAATTCATCTAAGAGTGTACAGTAAGTGGCTGTGCCTGTTAGGTACTACATGTTACTGACAGCTCTAAATATTCAACAACTCGGAAATGGTTGATCTCCATGTCGGAACAGGCGAGAAAGTAGGACACTTTCAACTACACAAACCGGTTCTTTGTCAGGAAGTGCCATACTTTGAGAAGATGTTCGCTGGAAACTTTCTGGAAAGCACTAATAATTCTGCAACTCTACCCGATGATGATCCCGAGGTTTTCGACATACTTGTCTCTGTGAGTCTGGTTTCTTGAGCTGATATTGAACTCTCCTCCTCCCCGTCTTACTACCTGCGAGCCGTGAATATTCGCATAGATCGTGACAAAGATGGCCCGAATTTGTGGTTTACAGGTAGTACACTTGTCTTATGTTTTACCATCAATTCAACTCAGCATACTGATTGTTTATCCCAATCTAGTGGGTCTACTCGAGAAAGCTACCTCTGTTTCATGGCAAGAATACCAAGGACCCTTCCAACTGGCCTATTTGGAAGTTGTACGTGCTAGCAGACAAGTTATGTCTTCCGAAGTTGATGGATGAATTAATGGATATAGCTCTGGATGACATGCGGGAGTATCACTGGCTACCGACTTTGCAAAAGGACCAGGGCAGCTTAACCTTACAAGATCTGCTTGATCTTACGCCCCACAGTTCATGCGGTTTGTTCCGACTGATTGTCACCTTCGTATGTTGTGTATTATGCACATACCGACAAAATGATTCTTTGGAGCTCTGGCCATTGGAGGAGCTAGACTTGCTTCTCGCTGACCACGATGATCTTAGAATCGAGGTTCTCAAGATGCTCAGAGCACAGCCTGCGGGACAAGGTCTCAAAGACCCTCGCTACATTTTAAAATATTGCCAATTTCATGAACATGCAGAGACGGAGTTTTGTTCCCAGTACAAGCAACAGAGAATGAGAAACAGATTTATCATGAATGTTAAGAGACTGAATGGTATTGCTTGCGAGGAATGAAATGGAGGCTGAGAGAATGACACGAATTTCATTTGGGTGGGAGATTATACTGGGTATTTAGTAGCATCAGCAGAAGCTCTATCAAGAGAGTTTTATATGGTCTATGACAGAAACTTCAAGAGGTACTGGATATTTGAGACATTACCAATAGTCAAGAAGAATTTGATTTCAACACTTGAGGAGCTTGACATGGTAATCTGGGTGGTGATTGTATCAACGATTTGTCTCTTTGACTCTGAGTCTATAACCTGAACGATAAGAGATGATACTATTGAGTATCTTGCGCAGAAGTTGGCAGAGAAGGTTGCCTCCAATCATACCGGTGATGTCGAAATAATACTCGAGTGCCGGCAACTTCTTGGCAAGATGCACCAGATGGAATAACCTTACAAAGCTTGGACCAGGTCAAGCCGGGAACATCCTCCACGTGACCGTAGATCTATTCTTCCCGTCTTTCAACTTCTCCAATTACGAGTACCACTTCCCTCTTCCAGCACTTGTACGAGGAAGCAAACCCTCAATGGTTACCATATATGCGATATCATATCATCTAATTCTAAATATAACACGACCTCATCGTCGCTCCCTCTCAGATTCCCGTGAACCCGAATGTATATGCGTGCTCTATGTCCACAATCAAACACCTAACTCAATTGCGAAATAAGTCCGACATCCGCTTTACCCTCCAATGACGTCGGTTGATAGGAGTAGCTACCCCGGTTAACTGGGTGCTAGAACTTCGGAGACCTCATCAAGGAATGAGAATACCGGCACGACGTTCTGCTACTGTATGATGAGGAAACCTTCAAGTATCACGCACTACCCGTATCTCCTGTGCCTTTCCAAGTTTTCATTGTACTCGTATTATCTTGATTGATAAGTTTCTTTCGATCTCCTCTCTCCCCTCTTCTCGATTCATTCTTCTCTCCCACAGTAACCTTGAGGGTTGTCATAGAACCTGCGAAGGAAGGGCATTTATGATAAGACGATTCCAACATCTAGACATCAACAACAAACAATCACCAATCACCAATCCTCAAAACCCCAACTAATTGACCTCCCATCACAATGCCTTCCCTCGAGAAAGCCCTTCCCCAGCCCAAAATAGAGCTCTACAGCGGAAAATACTTCGTAGCATGTGGACTTGGTGGAATAATCGGTACATCCCACCCTCCCCCTCCATTCCCGCAACTTCCCACAATCCCCCTCATACCCCATAACTAACATCCCTCCCCCTCAAGCCTGCGGACCAACCCACACAGCCGTGACCCCCCTCGACCTCGTCAAATGCCGACGCCAAGTCGACTCCAAACTCTACCGCTCCAACCTCAGCGCTTGGTCTAAAATCTACCGAGCCGAAGGACTCCGCGGTGTGTTCTTCGGCTGGTCGCCCACGCTGGTCGGATACTGTTTCCAAGGCGGGGGAAAATACGGGTTCTACGAAGCGTTCAAGTACCTGTATGGCGAGAAGTTATTCCCCAACGCAAACCAGACGGTTGTGTTCCTGGGAGCGAGCGCGAGCGCCGAGTTTTTGGCCGATATGGCACTTTGTCCTTTCGAGGCCATCAAAGTGAGGATGCAGACGACTTTACCTCCGTTTGCGCATACGTTGAGAGAGGGGTTGGGAAAGGTGATCAAGGAGGAGGGGTACGGAGGGTGAGTTTTTCCTCGTGCGCGAATCGTCCATCGCGACACTAATGAGACGTTCGTTCCATAGACTCTACAAAGGACTCTACCCACTCTGGGGCCGACAAATCCCCTACACGATGGTCAAATTCGCAACGTTTGAAACGACGGTCGATAAAATTTATTCCTACCTCGGCAAGCCCAAATCAACCTATTCCGCCCTCCAACAAACCGGAGTCTCCTTCCTGGGAGGTTACATCGCGGGGATTGGGTGCGCGGTCGTTTCCCACCCCGCAGATGTCATGGTCTCGAAATTAAACAGCGATCGGAAAGCGGGTGAGGGGGCCGGCAAAGCCATGACGAGAATCTATGGCAATATTGGGTTCAGGGGGTTGTGGAATGGGCTGCCGGTTAGAATTGTCATGATTGGCACGTTGACTGCGTTCCAATGGTTGATTTACGATAGCTTTAAGGTGGCTTTGGGTCTGCCTACTACGGGGGGTCACTAGATAGATGGGCGTGTTTCGAATACGGGGCTTGGGGCATGGAGTTGGTGGGGTGGATTGGATTGGTGTTGGTGGACGTATAAAGATTTGATGAATTCAACGTTACGAAACCCGGGTTTGATACATACAAGAACGTGAAGAGAAACCGGTAGATATAGAGTACCAAGAGCTAATTACTCGTTACCATCAAACATAATGCATACTCTAGATGGAATTCATCGGAAATGAGGCACTAGGTTCTCGTTTAATAATAAACATAAACCGTTCCCCTTATGGCTCTACCTTGATAACTATTACTTCCATATACCTACCAAGTAACCTTACCTTACCTTCCTTACCTTACCTTACCTTACCCTATCCCCTCCCCAATCCATCCATACATCAACCCAAAAACATCAACACCACCAACCTCACATTCAACCCCCTCGCTAATTTCAACCTCTACTCCTAGCGAACCATACCATCTCATCATGATCTCACACATCACATCCCATCCCATCCCATTACACGACCCAAATCCCTAATCTTCTATCATCACATACAAATACCAAATCCCCCTAAAAAATACGTACAAAAACAAACCAAAATGAATATTACCCCACTCCTTCCCACTCCTTCCCACTCCTTCCCACTCCTTCCCACTCCTTCCCACTCCTTCCCATATCTATCTAAACAAACGGAAACTCAACCCAACATCCAAAAATCCCAAAATCCAAACATCAAACCAACAATTTTCCCCACCCAAAAAGTAAACATGTCTGCAATGAAAGAACCAAATACTCTACTCTAAATACTCCTACTTGTTTGTACCCGTAATATCAACATTGCAAACCCGAACCCCCTCGCTAACCCCAACTCAAACCTCATCCTCATCCTCATCCCCTTCCATCTTCCATCTTCCATCTTCCCTCAATTTTCATCCTAGCATATATATATACTTTTATTGTAGTGGTAAAGTGTATATTGTCTAATATGCTAGAAGTGGCATATATGTTCTATTGAGTATATAAGGTGGAAACACTTAACTAGGTATAGCGCTACACATAATTACAATAGCCCTTTTATGATCGAATTCGATCATCAGAATTACATAAAGAAAAAGCTTTTTAAAAAACATTTTTGAAAACTTTTTGAAGTGTTTTTTGATGCTAATAATTCTATATCTCCCAAACCTTTATATAAGCTTAAAACGCATTCTAATTGGTTTATTCAAAACCCAAAAATCTGTATAATTGAATACTTTGTAAAAACAATCATTTCTTTCACTACTTTCGATTTTTTAGCGTTATATATATATTCTAAAGCCTTATTAATTTTTGCAATAACAATCTATTATTATCGCAATATTTATATCTTTTTTTAAAAGTTCAACATTTTATGGCTATATTGTATCGCGATACAAAAGCTTTTTTAATGCTTTTCGAAATCAAAACTAAGCTTTTTATTATGGATCAAAAATCCAGGGTAGATTAATTGTTTTGTCAAAATATCAATTTTCTATTCAAAGCTAAAAATCCATATTATTTGTAATCTTTTGTTTTCGATTATATCTTTTTGTATAAAGTACTATTGTATACCAATATATTTAATTTTATTATAGAATTTGTTCTTTTGCATTTAATCAATATCGCTTTTATTGTTGCAATACAATATAAATATAAATGGTTTTGAAGAAATTTATTCTCTTAAATTAACAATTAGCTTTTCAAACTACGCAATCTTTTTTACATTTTCATTTACGATTATAATCTTAGTTTTTATTATACAAAATGCTATAGATTTTTGTTTATTTGAAGACTATATTATTGCGCTTTCGTATCGAATAACAATCATTTTTTGTATCAATTTTCGATTCGCTTTTAAACTTCATATAGTATCTATAAAAATATTATAGAAACGTAACAAATATTATAATCGATTCGAATAAATTGTACCAATATTAATTGTATTATTAAGGAATTCCAAAAAATGATTTATAAGGATTAAATGCTTTCTTTCAAAAGCGTATATTATTTTTGCAAATTGATCAATTGGGAATACAAAATCATTTTTTGTTTTATTTATCAAATAAATCCCTAATTTAACAATTTGTAAATATAAAGCTTTATTGTTTTTGTTAAATAACTTTATTATTATAGTTGGTTTTAGTATAATATCAACAAAAAAAGAGAGATTCCGAAACATTGGATTGTAGATTTTGAATTGTTCCAAAAGCTTTTTGATATACGCTTTTTGATATATTTTGAAAGATTTTTAAACTTTGTTCTATTCGATTTGGATTCTTAAAAAGATTTGTATCAATCCAAAATCTTTACATTTCCATTTTCGATCTATAATCTTTTTAATCATATTGATCGCAAATCGTAATCCTAATATTAGCAAATCGTTTATATAAAGTAAAATATATATTTCTTTTCCAATAAACAAATTAAGATTTATTAATAAAGCTTGTAAACTTATACTTTTAAAAAACAATTTAATTGTTTATCATTATATTTTTAAAGCTTGTTTCAATCTATAAAATGATTTTTTAAGTTTAAAATAACTATCAATAAAGTTCAAAGCAAATACCTTTTCAAAGAATCGTAAAATCTTCATTAAGATTTCAATATTAATCAATTCTTTATTCAAAAATATTGTATTAATGTTTATATTATCGATTTCTAGGTTTTTTTTCGTTGTTTTAACAAAAAAAGTTTGCAACGTAAAGTATTTTGCAACTTTTGCGAATATTTCTATAAAATCGATTTTATACTTTTGTAGAAATCCTTTAATCATTAATTTGGCTTTTCTTTTTTTTAGTTTGCCATTTTAATTAAATTTATTCTATAGAATCTATTTAGATTTCAAAAATCTTTTCTTTTTTGGAAAGGATCTATTAATCATTTTAAAAGTATTATTGTTTTTCAAACTAATCAACTTTGTTTTAATTGTTTTTATTTATACTTCAAAGTTCGAATTTAAAATATTCTCTAGATCGATAGTTTCAATATTAACATTTATATACGAATATACTACATTAAATTCTTATTATATCTTCTTTTCGTTTTTTACAATTTCTTTGATTTCAGTTTGTATTTGCAAACTATAAGTTATAGCTATTGTAGAAAAAGCCTTTTTTGAGCGAGGATTCTATATAAAATCATTTCTATCTAAATCCATAAAAAAATCTAACTTTTTATTTTTATAGTTTAAACTTATAAAGACTTTTAATTATTTTGATTTAATATTTAAACTTATAAAAGCTTTTGATCGTTCTATATCAACGTTTAAGTTTATAAAAACTCTTATTCGTTTTGTATTAATGTAAATCCTTTTTTAACTTTATTAATGTTTTGTAAAGTAATTTCCTATTTGATTCGTTTTCTCTTTTAATTTTGTCGAAGTCTCTTTATAATTTAATATACTTGAATCGTTTTTTAATGGGAATTTATATTCATTAAAATCAACATTTGCCGTTTTTATTGTTTTTAGGGTAAAAAGATTAAGAAGTTTATAAATTTGGCTTTTTTCTATATTAATAAAGAAATGTTTTTTCTTTAATATTTTTGATTCAAACTTTTTTGTAATTTGCTTTGATTGTTAAAGATTGTATACAAATGCTATATATTCAAATACTTTCAACTTTTGTAAATCTAATTGATAATTATTGTAAACTATCGGAACACGTGAATAGGATCCTAACATGTATCGGGCAATGCCGTAGGCATTGTACGATACATACAAGGAAGATATGAAATATCTATTATACATTAGAAAAGTTTTCACTCTTTTTTCTATTTTGAACAAAAAAGCAAGAAATAAATTAATGTACAATTTCCTTTATAGTTAAATATACTTTTTTTCTTTTGTATAAAGGAAAGAGGATATACATCTTAATTCAATACAATATTTTTTATATTATACATTTTGTGCTCAATACAATCGTAAGCTTATAGTATAAACCCAATATTAATCAATAGTTGAAATTACATTTCAATTATAGAATAACTAAGTATAATACTTAGAAAAGACAAAATCGAAAGATAAACGAAGGATATCTATTTAATATATATAGTATCTTTATACAAAGTATCATTAAAAAACACTTTGTATTATTTTTAGAAATTGTACTATAAATCAACATTTGCAAACAAATCTTGATTCAAAGTTTAAACAAATATTGTACGAGTATATATTGATTATAATTTGTATAAATGCTTTAGAAAATCTTATCTATATTTATTACACATTTCGATTAATCGGCTTATACGAAAAAGCTGTATCATTGATTTTATAAAACTCAAATCAATTACAATCCATTACAATATTGCAGTATTATATTTCCTATATCCAATAATATATTGTATAATATCGAAGGGTAGAGATAATTTCTTAATCTAGCAATTTAAAAACAATTTGTAAAGATTAAAATCAATATATACATTACAATATAGATCCTTAATTGTTAATATCAACGATATACTAGAACAATACTTTAAAAAGAATTCCAAAAAGCTTTTGTTAATTAAATTGCCAATTATTTTTGTACGGCAAATAAAGCTTATTTAAAACTATATCGATTATACTTTGTATAACATAAAATGAAAATAAACAAACCAATCGCTTGATATAAATTTTTCACTAAATTAGTTTAAACAATAGTAAAAAATTCGAAAGCCAAATGAAACAATAAAATAGAACAAAAAAGAAACGAATATCAACAAATCAACTTTAAAGATTTTTCTATATTAAACGAAGTAATGAACCCATTATACAACAAATCCTTAATGCAATTTAAATTGAAACTATCTAATCGATAAAATTCGAACCAAAATATATTAAATCTTTAGTTTGAATAAATCGAACCTACAATTGAATACTTTATATAACAAAAAATGAGCAATAGATATACAATATTCGAAAACCATCGATATCCATTCATATAATCCGCATTATATATATTGAATAAAAAGCGATTATTCTTATATTTTAATATAGATTGTAATATAACAATTTTAATAATTAAACTATATAATAACCAAAGCCATATTATACAAAAAAAAACATTGTACAATATTGCTACGAATATTAAAGTTTTATTCAATATAATAAAGATATATAGAAATGATAAGCAAAAATATAAAGAAAAGGAATATGATTTTTTGAATATAAAATTGTAGATCTTTTTCGATTGCTGTATAAAGATTAATTTTGTATAAAAAAAGTATTATTTAGCATTTTTTATTATATTAAAAGATCGAACGTTAGGTTTTTATTTCGATAAAATATCAAGATAAAGTTTTGAATTCGATAATATAATTACATTTATACAAATATACTTCGAAACAAAAGAATATCATTAAAAATATCTAATCGAATAACAATTAACCATTTTGGCAAACATTATACAAAAGCATCCAGAGAAATCCTTGCTAAAGAATCTGAAACAACTATTCGTCGATTTGTATACATTGCAATATAGTTTTATCGACAACTACCAAACAAAAACGAATTTGTAAAATCAAATCTTTAACGCTTATTGAAATATATAAAAATATTTTGCAATATTATTACAATCTGCTATTTCGTACGAAAATCTTTATATAAAGCTGAAAAGCGTTATAGCATTTGCTATACGAATACAGAATCTAATATTATTAATATATTTGCAAAAAAATGAACAATGTAAAGAAGAATCGAAGTTTCAACAGTTTTGAATAGATCGTACGTATAACAATAAAGCAAACAAAGAAAAAGAAAGTTATTATAATTATCGCAGCTAAACGTTTAGTAAATAAACATTCTTTAAACGAAAAGATTTTTCTAATCGATTAAGACAACTATTCATAGATTCTTTTTAAAGCAAATTATATAGAAAAAAACAAAGCGATAATAATAAAAGCTTTGAACAAATAAGAGTATGCTTTATTTGTAACAAAAATGGCTATTAAATTCAAAATTATTCATTGTACGAACAAAGAAAGTTGTACAACCAATATATCTTAGAATACAATACAATCCACAAACAATTCAATTACTTTTAAATCGAATCTAAAGAATCGAATTCAAAGAAAATCGAATAATACAATCTAAAGTATAATAAAAAAAAGCTTTTGACAAAGGAAAATATAATCAATATATTCTTTACAAAAACTAAGAATATTAATAACGCAAGCGTTGTTACAATATTGAACAATAATGTATATTTCCATTTGCTTATCAAATCGAATAAGTTATTTAAATCGTTCGACAATATTAAAAAGGTTTTTTTATTGGATAAAAGATATAATGAAAGCATTTTCTAAAGCATTATACCCGATACTAAAGTATCAAAAGTTTCGATAATTGGAAAGTTCCAGGTTGAAACTTTAATGCGTACAAATATTCCTATAAAAATCGATTATATAAAAGGTCTGGATCATTAAATAAAATTCGGAAAAAGATTTGTATAATCCGAAAGTATAATTATTGTTTTAACCCCAATTAGTAGAATTCGATTCTTCATTGTTTTTATTAATATACTATTTTTGTTTTGTATTAAAAACATAAACAATATAAAAGTATATTTGGACAATGTACAAAATGTTTTTGTATAAAACAATACTTTGATTCTTATTATTCGGAAATAGGATTATTTATGGATATTATTAAAAGAAAAGGATTATACAATCTCTTATAATCATTTGATTAAAGCAAAGTTAAAACAAATTCATCGATGCTTTGAATATCCATCTATACAAAGATTAGAATAAATGTTGAATCGCACAAAGCATAATATAAACAATCAAATAATCGAAAGGTTATACAAGTATTGCAAGCATTATCAATTGTATATAAAGTTACCTGGTCGATTCAAGTTTATACTAAAGGATGATATTAAGTTTAACTATTTAATAATTCTGGATATCTTTTACATTAAAAGAAAACCAATTATTCATTTTGTAAACAAAGCGACATTATACAATACAATAATGTTTTTAAAGAATATATCAGTAAAGATTATATGGGATATAATACGAAAATATTGAATCGATATATATTTAGGTCCTTCAAATTACTTTATTTATAATGTTGGCATTAATTTTTCTTCAAAAAAATTCCAATAAAATACTTGAACAATATCAATCGAAATCAAAGAAATATCAATAAAAGCGTACCATAATATTAGAAAAATCGAAAGATTTTATGCTTTTGTACAAAAAGTTTATAAGATCCTTATTAACAAATTGAAAAACGAAAAGATCGATAAAGAATTATTATTGCAAATAGCGATAAAAACTATAAACGATATAGCAAATCCTTAAAAGTTAGTTTCTACATTGTTAGTATTCAATACTTACCCAAAAGTTACCTTATACAATGCCTTTACTTTAGGAATAATTAAACAAGCCAAAACAATTTAATCGGCAATAAAACAAATTCGCAATCTTTAAGTTAAAAGAATAACACAAAAAGCGTTAACTAAACGGAATGAACTAGATTCGTACAAAACCTTGAATCTCCTATTGCAATTATAAGTTCGAATATAGAAAGAAAGAAAAAGATGAATAAAATTATATATATTGTTGATAATCAATAGTTATATATGTACAATCGAAATGCTAAACGAATTAATAGATTTTCGATACACTATTGTTAAACCATTCTATATTTTTTCGAACAAAAAAACTAAAGATAATAATGAATTATAAAAACAAAAAGCTATTCTACAATTTCAATAAATAAAGGCAATAATTTGAAAAAATTAATAAACTAAAATGTTTATTATAGAAATACTTGCTTTTGTACAAAATAGTTAAACTCTTGTTGAAGTCTATATAACAAAGAAGGAACAAAGTGATTATAAGTTAGCAATTCAACTTTGTATAATTGGAATTATTACAATAAATGGATAGCCATTTGAAAAGGCTTAAATTAAAGAGATCAATTCATTAATTGCAAAGAATATATTTGAGTTTGTATAATATAATCCTAACATTTATATTGGTTGCATTTTTAACTTTAGATTGGTAAATGAACTAAAAGGAAAGATTACGAATACTCTATACAAGAAATCCCGATTAATTATTCAAATATACAACGATAATAACAAACAAACTATTTTAATACAATCTTCAACAATTTAACGTTCAAATTAACAATTCATTATGGTATTGGCCCTATCTTTGAAGAAGATAAGAATAAATCTATGGATCCGGGATATAACTCAAGTATACGTATAATCAGATATTATACTTAATCGTACAATTCTAACTAATTTGCTAAAAAAGTTTAAAGATAAATATAAACCTGATATAATCATGATTATTAAGAAACCATTGTACAGTATACCAAAAGCTAATATTTATTGGTAAATAACTTATTGGAAATATTATTAAAAGAAGTTGAATATAAACACTTTATTGTACAATCCATATTTGCTAATATCTCGGGGTATAGAATTTGGTATTGTAGAGATGCAAGTTGATAATAGTTTGATTTTTGTTTTGGCTAAATTCATGCAGAAAGAAAACATAGAATTGGAGAAAGCTAAGTTATTAACTAAACCAATTGAAAAGATTTTAAATGCATTTTCTTTGATATTTAACAAATACATTGTACAACAAAATAAAGAGAATATTATACTCGTTTAAAAAGCTTAAAGGAAAAGGTTGAAGTTAATGAAGAAATCGATAAATTAAGATAATCGTTACCAAAAATAAAAGGCAAAAGATATATATATTGCAATTATATATTAACCCGAAGTATTGTACAATATATCTATCACTGCTCAATATCAACATTTTTTAAACGAAAAGATTAATGCATTAAACAAACGTTTAAAATAGCAAAAGAAGAATATCGATTGCAAACTACAATATATTCTTTTGGATTTGTTAAAAGCAAAGTTCTTCATTTTTGTTAATGGATTATTCGCTAATAATAAAGATTTGATCAATCAAATAGGTTATATTATTGTATTAAACAATGAATCTTTAATAGAATCAAATTCCTTCAAATTGAATAGCAACATTATCCATTATATTAGTACGAAAAGCAAGCGAATAACAAAAAGTGTATTAGCATTTGAGATATATAGCATAATGGCCGTTGTTAATATTAATATCGCATTTTATACAACAATGGATATAATCACAAAGCAACTTAATTTGCTTAATATATCTATTGTTGTATATATCGATTTTTACTTTTTGTACAAATATTTAATCAAGTTAAAAACAACCAAAGAGAAGAGATTAATAATCGATATTATAGTTTTGAAGCAATTGTATAAGCGAAAAGAGTTTATAGAGATTCGATGAATAAATAAAAATAATAATCCAGTTGATATAATAACAAAAGCGAATCCTAACAAATCTTTGAAAAAGTTTATGGATATTAACGAATTAGATATACAAATTGAAGGATAAATTGATTATAAAGATTGATAAACAAAGATTATATATCTTTGTACAAATTGTTTTTCTTTTGTTTATTTAAGTTTTCTTAGAATTTTTTTATTCTATTTTGTATCCCTTTTTTATATTCTTTTAATATATTAAACGATTACAATATTGTATATTATAATATATTACAAAATCCATTCAATATTTATTTATTATATTATTTTCATATATTATCATTCATTTACATTTTCTTTATATTGTATAACGAAAAAACAATTTTTATTTTATTTTATTTCATTCTATTTCATTCTATTTCATTTTATAAAAGCAAAAAGAAAAACATTCAAAAACATTTTAAAATTCCCTTGAAAAATATATTGTACAATAAAAGCTTATTTAATTACAAAAAGTTTATTTGCAAAACCAATACCTTTTTTCACTTCGCTATTATCGATTATATAAACCATAGCAACCTTATTTTCATCATCGTTGTTCGACAACTTTCAGAATCGATCCTTATCTACAATTTCCATTTTAATATTACCAAGTAATACGAAACATCTTTTTTCATAATTATACTATTTGCAATTTTCGCAAACATTGTCAAAATGGTTTATTGTTCTATAACACTTTAAGAACGAAATGTATTTATAATATTAACAAAGTATACAATATCTTTATATAACTACTTCAAAACGTTGAATAAGGAAAGCATTTATATACGATATACAGCAGATCAGAATTTACTCAAAAAAAATATAACTAAGAATCACTATACGATCGATACTAAAGAGCGCCAAGATTGTATACTAAGCATTATTATAAATCAAAAAACGCAAAATATCGCCGCTAATTAATAATACAATATACAAATAATTATCATTTACTTGATCGATAATAATATCCCAAAGAACTTAAACTTGCTGGTATTGAGCAAGGTTAAAGGCTTTATTATACGAAATATATATCAAAACTAAAATTCGAAGTATAGATTTGCTTGAAGTTGTACAATTTATATTTTGATTTCTTTTTATTATTTGTACAATTGTTTTGTTTGTTTTTGATTGTTTTTATACTATTTCTATAATTAGTTAAACTTTATATAAGATTGATACACTTTAATACAAAGAATAACTTATTGTTTAAATTAAACGAAAAGATTGTAAAGAATAAAAAAGGGAAAAAAAAAAAAAGAATAATTCGAAAAATTATAAAGATGAAAAAAAGCAAAATGATAATTAAGCGATAAAACAACAATGAATATTTACATTCCCGATATTAGATTTTTTTGTATAATATAACTACTCTATATTATATAGTATCATATAATACGCTTTATACAAAGAAAAAAAGAAAATTCAATATCGAAACATATAAATAGAATCCTGATATATATCAAACAATATTGTAAGCATTATACAATACATATAAAAAAGATATAAAATATCTGTTATATACTAAAAAAGTTTTCACCCTTTTTTTCATTTTAAGCAAAAGGGCAGAAAATAAATTAATATACAATTTCCCTTATAATTAGATATATCCTTTTTCCTTTGTACAAAGGAAAAAGAACATATATCTTAATTCAATACAATACTTTTCATACCATACATTTTGTGCTCAATATAACCGTAGGCCTACAGTGTGAACCCAACATAAACTTTAAAAAGCATTGTAGTTTTTGAAAGCGTTTCAACTTTTTCAAAAAATAATGTTTTTGTAGAAAATCAATTCTTCAAATAAACAATATACAATGTTATAATTTCCCATTGAATCGAAAGTATTCTTAACTTTGCCAAAAGACTTTTTGATATAGCATTTATATCCTATATTTTCTTTTTAACAACGTTATTCATAATATACTTTCTTGAAAAAAAAGGTTTAAATTATATGCTTTTTTTCGAAATCTTTATTTGAAAAGCGATTTCAAACTTGCTTTTATCATTATCGATATATATTATAACGATTTTGCTATTAAACTTTATTTCGATTAATTTGAACAAATCCAAAAGTATTAGTACAATTATAACCGCGGATTTATCAAAAGTATATTTGATTCATATAAGCTTTATAGTATTATCCACAATTATTATAAAGTATTTATTATTTGAAAGGAATGTTTCTTAAATTTCAAAAAGATTATAATAAAGATAATATAAAATTGTAAACGTTTTAATAATTGTATATTTATTGAAATGCTCTTTTATTCTTTTTGTTAAGCAAAGTAAATATATTGATCTTTTTATCGATTTTCGTTTTCTTGATAATTTTAAACTTGTATACGCTTTTGAAAGCTTTTAAAGTTAATTGTAATTGAAGTGATTAAGTTAATAATGTGCTAAATTGAATGTAAACTTATAAGAATTAATATTATCTATAGTAACAAGCTTTTCAAATATAAGATTGATAAATTATAATACAAAATCTTACACAATATAGCAGCCAAATATTTTCTTTGCTGCAAATTTCAATTGGCCGAATTTTTAACAAAATATTGATTCTTTTTCGAAAATTATTTTGCATTTATTTTTGATAAAAAGATTAATAGAAATCAATTGTATTGTTCCAAATTTCTTTACATATTATACATCGAAAAGTATAAATCTGCTAATTTGTATATTTCCATATACTACATTTAAAGCAAATGATCTATTCGCAATTCGAACTTTTTGTAGTATAAGCTATTTTGTAATATTATTTAAAGTTTTAAATTGATTAGTAAAATAATAAAAGGCTTTTGAATCGAACATTTATTTTAAATCGTTATTATTTGTTTGAAAAGAGATACTAGAATAATAAAAAGAAATATAATTGTTATTTAATGCTATATTTGCTTTTATCTTTTCTATCATGCGATAGTATGATATAAGTCACGGTAGTAGGAATCGAGAGACAACACAAAAGTATAGTTTAATAGTGTAGGTAATAGAAATTAGATTCATATGATAGAGAAAAGCTTGATTGATTTAATCTCAAACTTTAATAATTAGAGATCTATATATAAATGTAATATAAAGCAATAATAATGTTTCGATAGAAATATTATCTTAATAAAGGATACGTAGCCTTTATTGTAATAGAGCTAATATACCCAAATACGAATAAATAAAAAAAGTAAAGAATATGCTAAAAGTATAAAAACAACATTAAAAATAGTCATATCCCGTGATATACCTTTTAAAGCAACAACAATGTTGTTGATTTGCAATATAACAAAAAAAATATATAAATAACAAAGTCGCATTGTATAAGTTAACGATATGAGTGTTTGTTATTGTATATATACGTTACTAGTAGCAACATGTATAATCTCGGTTAGCGATAGCTTAGTAGCGTTAATAGCGAAGAAAGCAAAGAAATCGTTGTTTAACCATCAAATTAGGTTGGTTTTCGATAGTAATTATTGTTTAGATAATAAGCAACGTTGTTTATAAAGCATAGTATATTGTAGGTTTAAAACAATAAATGCTTGTGCTTTAAATTTGAAACTATATAATTTTCTTAATATAACCAAATATAGCCTTTCCATACAATTTGGTAGTTTATTTTTAACATTTATTCTACTTTAATTATATGGATAATCTCTGCAATATACGCTTTTCTTTTATTCGTTGATTATCCTTTTCTTCAAAGGGTTTTAAACCGTATAAATATTCTTTTCATAGGATGTTTCTATCTCCTAATTCGATTTTGGAAGAGAGAGATACGCTAACGAGTGGGATGGATTCATTGTTTATCTTTATCGATTACTCGATAATAGTTTTACCTTCTTCCTCCTCTAGTATCCAAGAAGAGAAAAAGAAAGAAAAAGAAAGAGAAAAAAAAAAAGATAAAAGCCCTTCGTTTTTTAAAGTAACGTTGATTCGAAGGGAGCCATCAATTAATAACAAAGGTGATGATTATATATACTATTGCTTTCAATATAATCCTTAACTAACGTTTTCTAGAACCCCCTTTCCAAACGCCTTTGTTAAAGCATTATTACTAATAGTTTTTCTTTCGCTAATAGTTATGGTTGATCCTGCGAAATGCAGTATGCGTAAGTATAAAATAAATACTCTTAAATTTGCTAATTGCCCGGTATAATATTAATATGATTTTAACGTCCGGTTAGATTTGGAGTAAAAAAGAAGAAAATGGATCTGGACGATTCTATAGATCCTTTTGGTAATAACTATTAGGGTTATCTACCTCTTCCTCAAAGTATTAATTCTAGTGGAAATGAAGAGTTTATGGAGAATAAAGCGGAAGGGGTTGCGGATCCTAGTATTTATAATGTTAAAAAAAGGAAAATGAAGATAATTATAAAAATAAAAGGGAAAAAAAAAAAGAAAAAAAAAAAAAGGAAGTGAAGGGAAAAGCGTTTAAACGCAAAAAGCTAAAGATAAAGGGAAAAAGGAATGCTATGCTTTGTATTCAATATATAAGATTATTAATCGCAAAGCAAAGCGATGGTGTATACTATCGCAATATTAACTCAACTAATATGAAATGCTATAAATGCTATAATTACTTTTGTATTAAGCTTTTTAATCACTTTTATGCGATAGCAATCAACTTCTTTAAAGCTAAAGCTAAAGGAAAGATAAAGTTGGTAAATAGTTCTACCCTCTATATTAAAAAATATAAAAATAACAACAAATGAAATATAAAAGCTTAAATTGTTTAGGATAATATTGAAGATAATATTGTTCTACTATAAGAAAAAGTTAGAGGAGAAGAAAGGGTTGAAAAAAGAGATGAAAAAGAAAAAGATAATTATAAAGAAAAAGAAAAAGAAGGAAAAGAAATCGCATTCTCAAAGTTCAAAGGGTACAAACAATACAAATCCTACCGTAGCGGGCTGCTTCGTAAATACTTTAATTAATCTTGTTTCAAAAAGTAATAATAGTAACAATAATGATTAGAAAATGTAGGATTTGGCCTGGGTCATTGCTATTAAGCGAAAGGCCAAAAGAAATAATGGGCAATAAAAGAAGAGTATTATTATAAATTATATAATGTTGAAGTATAAGATTTAATCGATTTCTATAATGCGTAACTTAATATCTTGTAAATTAATTAACGATATAAACCTTTCAAATAGTTAACAATCCAAATTCTTTGTTAATCTATTTGCAAGTATATTTTTAATTGCCAAATAAAACATTAGAAACCTTCGATTTATATATTCTTAACAAAACTATATATTCTGAATATCAACATAATATAACTTCGTAGTAATACATTCATTCTTTTCAATAACAAAACAAATAGCTTGGGTATTATCATAATAAATTGTAATAAGTTCCCGCACCATTAAATTAACCTTTTTCAAAAGTTTAAGAATAGCTATAGTCTTTTTAGTAATGCGTTCAATACTCAAAAGCTTTGCTTTCGTAATAAATATAGTAATAGTAGCTTAGCAAAAAACCTTCCAAATAATAAAGCCTTCAAATAAAAATATAATATATCTTTGTAAAGATCGTTTAGAATTAGGATCATCTACAAAAAAAATGTTGGAGTAGAATAAAAGTTGAAGTAATGGATCTCCGCCATATTCACAACTTAAATACTTTGTATTCCACAAATATTGTAAACAATGATTTATAGCTCTCATGTACTTTTTCGATAGATTTATCAAATAATGATTTAATTGAAAAGCTGCAAAAGCAACGTTTAGTTGAATGGTAATAATTGTATAAAGTACAAAGCCAATCTTTTCTTAATAAACCTTTATAAAAGAGAGAATTGCGATTTCTTTGTATTTAGTGAATATTATAATGAATAAAAGAGTAGCGGCATTGCCATTAGCGAAGCCGAATTTCTTAGCTATTTTGGATATATAAGTATTATAAGCTAGCCAAAGCTTGCGTAGCTTTCGATCCTTTATAATTCGAATTTCCAAAAATTATAAGGTATTACTCAAATCGCATAGTTCGTACTTCTTTTTGATTCCTTTAATAATTTTGTAAACTGTTTTGGTATATTTTCTATGATAAATAACTTGAATATCGTCTACAAAAAAAAATATTAAAACATTTTTATTCTGAGTCATATAAATACACGGCTTTTCTTTGCATTATACTATACTAAAAGATATAAAGGTAATAATAAATTCTTTATATTATAAAGCAAATAAATCCTGGAGATCATATAAAGCTCGATTAATAATAACATGCTTATTAGATACTTTATACCTATTCGGAAATAGATATACTATGGGAATACTATTAAAGTCTTTTATAGCGTTAACGAAAGCGTTAATAATATCAAATTATTTGGTTTTCAGATTGTATTTAGCAATTATAATTATTATAATGCGGAATAATTTAGTAGTAAGAATTATGGTGTAAATAGATTCGATTATGCTTTTGTTTTGAAGATCTTTTTAAACTATTAAATGTAAGCAATATCGATTTATATACTTTTTAGAGTTGTTTTTGTAATCGAAAACCTATTAAAAAAGAATTGAATAAGTATTACTTAATCTTGCTTTGATTTCCTTTTAGATTTGTTTGTTTTTAAGATTTTTAATCTTTTTATTACAATTCTTTTTAAACCAAAATTCAAAAACATACTTATCTAATTGACCATAAAAGTAAGAAAGTAATAATACAATAGATTTGAACATTTTTAGGAAAATATTTGAAAGTTATAAAAGCAAAAAAAAGGTTAGTTTAAAACTAACTACAAAAACAACAACGTTGTAGAATATGATAAACTTATTCTTTTCCTCCGAATCATCTAAATCATTTTGATTTGGCTAGAAAGTATTATGGAATTCGTTTAAGAGATTATTACTTCGAATTGACCCTAAAGATTATACAATAATAATTCCAATAAATATATTAATCGATTTATTTCCAATATTCTATTAATATAAACGTTGAAAACATTGTATAAGACGTAATCGATCAATAGGTTGATTAAAACAATCAAATTGATAGTTAGAAAATGATTGAAACTTGTTTAGATTAAGATTAGTTTTGGGTATTTCTATTTGAATTGTTCAAGTTTGTTTAAAGAGATGATAGAGATTAAAAACTGAAGTATATTAATTTTGATATTTCTTTATTATATATATTTTTGGTAAAGATCGAAAAGGTATAACTAGTTCTTTGATTTTATAAAGTGTAAAGACTTTTGTTAATTCAACAAAAAACGATCTATATTGAGATTCTACTTTGTTCTTTATTTGATTTGAAATGTTAAATATTTTATTAGCGATTATTAAATCTTTATTTTAGGAATTATAAATTTGATCTTGAATTTGAATTAGTGCTTTAATAATTTTGTAATCCATTTCATTGCTTTAAATAGTTAAAGATGCAATGGGAAAGCGTAAAGATCCGCGATTGGTAAGATTAACTTGATTATTATTTAGTACATCTTTAATTATCGATATTAAACGATTTGATTGTACTTTAATATTAGGTTTTACCTTTTTTATAAATTCCAAAGCTTATAAAATCGATAGAAAAGGTTCCTTTAAATTGTTATGATTTTTATTATTAGGTAAAAAAGCCGGCCCAAAAGATATTAACGTTTTAATACCCTTTAAATCCATTTCTGAAGTTGATATCTTAATAAGAGTTTTTAAAGTACATATAGTTTTAAAAACATTTATATTCTTTTTGTTTGTAATTAAAATTGAATTATTTGATTTGTAATTGAATATAGCTTTATTAATATCCGTTTCCTTAAGAATATTAAGCTTTTTAACCAGATTCCTAAAATCGAAATCGAGTATAATATTAGTAGTATTGTAAACTTTGTTTATTCTATAAATATAACGTTCGTCGAAAATGATGTTTCAAATGATAATAACTTTATCAAACTTCGGAATCCAGATTTTGTAGATATACGTTCCAAGTATATATTCAACCAAATATTTAATGTAAACTTTCGGATTAGTTTTGTACTATTTACTTTTTATATTTATCTTTTTGTTTTTATTCAATGGGTATATACGATAGTTGTAACAATATATACCGCTTTAATTAGGTTTTAGATTATTTGTAGCAGATTTAATAAGGTTAGGATTATATTGTTGAAAATATTAACGAAACCAAGAATCAAGAATTTCATTTGAACATTTGAAGCCTTTACTTTTCAAAGGATTTATATTGTAAAGGTAAATGGCGGTTTGCATTGCTTCTATTTATATCTTATCGGGTAATCTTAAAAAGATTCTTATTTTGATCTGTTTTATTATAATTTCTTAATCTATATATTTAATGCCATTATTAGGTTTGTATGTATAAAAGGGTGAGAATTCAAATTCAAAGCTTTTTTTAATAATCCAATTCTCGAAAATAGTATTGCTTTTAATATCAATAATCAATGTATCGTTGTTTTACTTTATAACAACAATATTAAGTCTATATTTGCGATAAACCTATATTACAAAGTTCTATAATACCTCGAAAACTTTGATATATATTTTTTAATTCAAAATGAAAAAGAATATCTTGCTACTAAATATATTTTTAATAATTAATAGTCAAAAAGCACTAATATACCTATAAAGAAAATCAAAAAGATTTTATTGGATTTTATAAAAAAGTTTTAAAAAAGAAGAATCATTAGGTTTTTGTAAAACGATTTGTTTTATATGTGTAGTAGTACAATTAATGTAATCGATCCTAACAATTCCCTTAATTCTAACTTTTTTAACTATACAAATTAAATACTTTAAAACTTTTTTGTTTAGATATTCTGCTTTTTTATACCAAAGCTTGTTAAAATCCTTTTTTGGGATAGATTAATTACGTGAGTATTGATATAATTGATTAATTTGATGAAAAGCAATTGAATAAACCATTATAATACAATTCATAGGAACAAAAAAAGGGTTAAAAGAATAAGAAAAAGAAACAGATTTGTATTCAATAATAATTAACCTATACTTTCGAACGCAATTAGCCAATATACAATTGTTCTCTATAGGCTCAATCTTTAATATATTGTTGTTACTACAAAACCACGCCCTTTTTTCCTTTATAAAAGATTTTGAAATAAAATTAATATAAAAGTCTAATACAAAAGCTATGTTATTGAATACCAAATCTTTAGTATTAGAATCGAACTTATTGTATAGAAAGTTCTTGAATATATAAATACTTTTATTAAGAACAAGAAAAGAAATAATTGCAGATTTAATAAAATCATTGATATTTGCTAATCGATATATACCTTTATTCAAAAGTTTAATATTGTTAATTAAATGCAAAGCATTATAATTGTTAAAAAAAATATTTTGGAAAAAGTAATAAGAAAAAGTTAATGAAGCGGAAGAGTATATATTATTAATATCTTCAAATTTTATTAATGCAATATTAATAATAATTGCAAAAAGAGAAAAGAGTTTCGATTTATTTTTTTTACTAGTAGTATTAGAGCTATTAGTAATATTCAACTAATTTTTTTTCTTTAATGCTTTATACAAATTCTTTCATTTTGGGTCTTTTAAATATGCTTTAATGTTTTGAACCTCGGTATTACTCAATATAATTTCGTGCTAAACGTTATTTTTAAATGTAAAAGTTTGTTGTAAACGATAGTATACATTAGCAATATATTAGTATTTGCAAAGATTAATGTATTTACAATAAAGGCATTTGGATTTGTTATTGTTAAAAGATTTATTATTAGAACGAAAAGCTTTATTAAAGGAAAAGATATTGAATAAGGAAGAATTGGATGAGGAAAGATTAAATGAAGTTGAATAACTTGAAGGTATAATATAAGCTTTTTTGGAAAATGCTTTTTCAACGTTTTGTATTAACAAAAGAAAATCTTATTTAACTTGTTTAAGGGTAAAAGGTTTTTCATCGGCGTAAAAAGAAGTAATAACAATTCTTTGTTGTATACTTTCAGCTCAATAAAGATCGAACTTTTTGATTGCGGTAAGGAACTTTTTAATAATTAGTAATCCTTTAATATTAAGAATATTATAAATTACCGTTTTTTGATAGGCAATTCATTACTTTTAAGCCTATTTAATACTATTAGTTTGAGCGACGATAGTAAATATAAGTACATTAAGGTAATTCTTTTGAACTTTTGTAATAGTTTGATTATTGGTAGAGCAAAAATGTAATTTAAGGTAGTTTATTATTTATCGAAGTATACGGCCATCTTTCGCGTTTATTTGAAGATTCATCAAATAAACAAAATTAATTGTTGTAGTTATCCAAACATATATATCCCGGTACTTTTTGTATTTCGAATTATATTCCTCCTTGTAATTACAGTAATCGGCTTTCCGAATTATATATTCCTTTAAAGCATTCTTCGAAGTTAAGTAATCAAAGTGTTCGAATTGAATTAAGGAAAAAGCTTTCGATTCTAAGGCTTTTTTTATAACAACGTTTACAATAAGCCTTGCAATAGCAGATTTATATTCAATGATATTCTTTATAAATTTCGCAATATGTTCGCGATTCAATTAATTAATTATTGTTTTAAGGGTAAAAAGAAGAGGTTTTGGGATAATTAACCAATCGATAAGCTTATAATCAAATAAAAACTTAATATTAGGATTAAAAGTACCCCAAAGATTATACAAAGTATAAAGACTTTATAATCCGATATACTATTCTGGCTAATCATTATTGATATTGAGCTTGATAAAAACAAACGCTATAATTAAAATAATAGGGTTTGGATAAAAACTGGTGGTAAAATTTGAAAATGTTGAAGAGATAAAAGAGTATAAAAATCGTGAAAATATCAACTAAAGCGATAGCAAGATATTAGCAATATTAAAAGCTAATTGGGCTTATAACTATTATGCGATAGTATGATATAAATCATAATAATAGGAATTGAGAAATAATACAAAAGTATGGTTTAATAGTGTAGATAATAGGAACTAGATTCATATAATAGAGAAAAGCTTAATTGATTTAATCTCAAACTTTAATAGCTAGAGGTCTATATATAAATATGATATAAAACAGTAATAGTACTTCGGTAGAAGTATTACCTCGATAAAGGATATGTAGCCTCTATTGTGGTGAGGCTAGTATACTTAAATACGGATAAGTAAAAGGAGTAAGAAATGTGCTAGAAGTACAGAAACAATACCAGGGATAGTCATATCCCGTGACATTTTCAAAGCTAGAATCTTCGCTATTTGCGGAAACTTTATAGATACGTTTTTCATTCTTTTTGAATATACGATATTCCTTTTTAAGATGTTTGTATTTTTTACAATAATGGTATTGAACTTTTCCGATTTGAAATGATTCATTTCGATTATATAATCCTTTTAATTTTCTTTTACGATTATCTTTTCCATTATAATTATTCCGTTTTCCTTTATTTAAGAATTCCATAGCAAATATAACAACTTTAGTTGGTTTTTCGATTGTTTGAAAAAGCGTTATAGCCTTTTCCAATGTTTTTTCAAGTATATTGATATAAATAAAAGTCGTTGCTTATATACTATACATTGGTATATATACTAAAAATATATTTTTTACTATTTTATTTATTATTGGCTTTTTTGCGTTAACGAGTATTTGTTAATATAATTTTAATTTTGTAAAGAAGGTTTAAATAATTTCGTTTTTGTAATTAAACTCTTTTTTTAAAAACGATTTTATCGTATTTGCTATATAAATAACATTAAGAGTTCGATTGTAAACCAATAATTTTTTCTAAACGTTAATAGGATTTATATTAATAAAGTCTTTTTTTATTATATTACAATAAAGAGCTATAAATCCTAAAGCTATAATAGTTATAGCGATATTCTTTCTCTTTATAAAAAAAGCTAATATTTCTTCAAATTCTGTTTTTAAAATAATTATTCTTTGCAATACCATATTCATAGTTTTTTAACGATTTTTTGTAGCAAATCTATTTGTTACAAGTTCCTTTAAAAGTTCGAAAACAAATTGTTTTTCTTTGTTAGATACGATATCATAGCAATTCGTATTTGCAAACGTTATTAAGCAAAAATTGTAATAATCTATATAATTGTCTTTTGTAAAGATAATAATAAAACCCCATTTAATTGTAACTACGCTTAATATAATAACGTTAAAAAAGTGTTGATAAAAATTAAGGTTTTTGATGAAAATTTCGATGATGAAAATGATGAAAATGTGATTTTTCCGGCGGAAATGAATAAAAAAGCGATCGTTTTCTTCGAAAAAGATATATATTATCGTTTCAATCAATAAGATGATAATCAAGTTGCTTCAATGAATATGCAACACAGGGTTATAACTTATTGTAGTGGTAGAGTGTATATTGTTTAATATGCTAGAAGTGGCATATGTGTTCTACTGAGTATATGAGGTGGAGACACCTAACTAGGTATAGCGCTACACGTGATTACAACAACTTTAAACTAGATTATTAAGCTTACAAATACGTATACTCATTAATGGGTTTTTATTTTATGAGAATGAAATTTATTTACTACTCCTCCTCCTACTACTCCTCCTCCTCCTACTACTACAACTAGTAAATATCAAGATCTTACGAGTATGATATATGCTTTTTCTGCAGCATTGGGTTGTGGGAGGAGAATGCTATAAGTGATATAATTGAAAAGATGGTGGTGATTTTAAAGTTCGAGTTGGACTTTGAGATGAAGGAGAGGCTGATTTTGGTGGATATAAAGTAGTGATGAATGGTGAGAGTTCATTTTTTCGATATGAAATACACCTCACCAAGAAGCCAATACCGTGTGAAGACGATAGGATAAAAAGCAAAAAAAAAGTTGAGATTGTAGAGGATAGCTAAACTAAGTTATCTACTGAAATACCATATCATATCATATCGTGTCATAAACCCATATCCGTCCATCCGTTCCATTCCATTCCTTTCCATAAAAACCTTTCCGAAGCTATCTATCTAGCCAACGCGCCATTGTATTCTATGCTTTTATGCATGATACAGTCTTTCATTCCAACTCCTAACGCCCTAGATATCAATTCCATCAACGACAATACCCTTCTTCCATTCATACTCCATGAACTTGGCAATCTCAGCCGCGGTCTCTTCATTGACCATGACGCTGACGAGATACAAGCTGGCATCAAGTCCACAAGTGATAGCACCAGTGGTGATAACGCGGAGACCACCAAGACGTAAAGCAGCTCTACGAGCATTACTCTCACGACGACTATTGGATTCCTTCCAAGCATTGGAGCCCTTACGAGCATTGGATGGACGTCTAGCATCAGACTTGCGACGAACGTATTGACTCTCCTCGGGAGAATCAATATCAAATCGAAGGTTGTTCACCACATATCGTTCCTCAACAACATCACAACGTTCTGCCAAGTCTCTCTGTGCCGCCTCACTATTGATATTCTCGAATCTGGCAAAGTAATCTGAGTGGGTAGTAGCGGCAAGACCGTGAAGGATTCCTTGTTGAGCAAGGAAGAGAGAACCGGTGCAGATGGAGAGAAGGGTGCGTTCCTTTTCAGGATGCTTCTTCTGCAAATCGGAGAAGGCTCGAATGAGTCCAAGAGGTTCGGCTTTGTTCTTGAGAACTTGATCCGATCCACCACCTGGAACGATGAGGATATCATATTCTGAGAGCTTGGCATATGCATCCTTGTAGTTGAAGTGAGCACGGAATGCGGCTCCTTGATTGGAGAGCGTAAACTCCTCGGCAGCCACAAACTTGCAGTCGAACGCCTTGGATTCTGAATCGAGGGGATTCACGTCAGCACTTGAACAAAGGCAGGGGAGGAAGCGGGAAAGGGTGAAGGTGAGAAACAAGCAAAGAGAAGTTTACTCGATGCTCTCAACTATATCCAGGAAAGATGATGAGCCAATTGATTCAACTCACTTGGATCGTTTACATCATGCTGAGCACGGGAGAGGACTTCGAGAGGACCGATAAAGTCCAAAGCATCCATGCCAGCATGAAGTGTGAATAACACTTTGATGATTGGAATTTCAGGTGTTGACATGATTGCGAGTGAAGAGGTTTGATGAAAATGAGAATGAGATTGAATTGAATGGATTGAATGGATTGGATGGATTGGATGAAGCTGCTGATGAAGATTTCAAGAAGAAGATGATTGACGGATGGATGGATATGATGTAGATGTAGATGTTGAAGAGATGAGAAGGGAGGATGGAATTAATATAGCATTTGAGCAACAAGGTGAAGTCGTACGAGCAATCGAGAGATCACCATATTGTCTCCTCACGTGTTGTTGAAATGCGGGGTAGTCGAGCATCCGATCTTACCATGTTTGCACTAGTGTGGCGGTCAGAGAATGCGGGGAAATCTAGTCGGACCCCTGTTCATTTCCCAAGCCTTTCCTTTCTCTTCGTTTCCCCTCATCAACTCAGAACTAGACAGATCCCAAGAATTCCCAAAGTCTTTTGGATCTTCATCTTCATCTTCATCTTCATACTCATGGTCAAGCATCAAGCATCAAGCAACAGCATATCTTTGCCATATTCAAGCGGCAAAATGAAACTCTTGTACGGCATCGTCAATGACTACTCTACGTTTACCGAGTAGTCTCCCGACGACAACAACAGACCCACCGAATCACACCACGATTTGGACATGATTCGATATCATGCTTGAAGGATACGAGTGCATATGGTACGGCTGGAATCGCGTGTCCATGAAATGCTTTAAGGTTCGATTTTATGTATAAAGTCAGAATAATTCCCTCAATTTATGGATCCTCAGTATGAAATCTAAACACCATGGGCCCGTTGCATGTTGGCGGCGTTGACCGATGGATGCAAGGATGCGACTCGAGTAAATGATTGGCGAGAACCAATACTCGAGAACAATCAAGTTTGGAACAAGTCTTTTCATCTTATTGGCGTGAAGTGTGAAGTGTGAAGTGTGAAGTATCCCCTTCATCCTCTTCTCGAATCTCGATGGACTACGCAACCATTTCGATCTACTGTGGTCGAAAAGATGAGGAGTACTTGCTTGATACACCATGATACGGAAGCACGACTGGGGTCGAGTTGCTACTTAGGATCTACAGTCGGACTTCACGAATCACGGCGTTGCCGGTACGATACAAACAAGACCAAGCACTAAAGTACCGTTTAGCTTTGGATACTTCAATCGACTTCTATCAAAGCCCCGTGACCCTCATTTCCTAGCTCTTTGATTCTGACAGTGGAAACTTTTATTCAATTTTCATCATCTATGAAGGATTTCGACTTGGCGGTACTGGAACATTCTGGACTTCATATTTCCTTCTCTCACCTCACCCAAGAAATGTCACGGTATTCAATAAATTCTCATTTTTTTATCAGTACAAATTGACTTCTCTTGAATTCTATTATATTATTAGTTTGCTTAAGATTATCAGACTTTCATATATCATTAACCCAGCCTCCCCTCAATTGTCAATTCAACCGCCTTGTGGTTGTCTTATAATCTTTCGCCATTAGATTTCCCCCAATACCGACAACGCATCTCTTTTCTCTCATCACCTTGTTATCAAGATATAGCATCTCTGCTACTCTAGTGGCTTGAAGACCAATGAAACCCAATCACAACATAACGCTCCGAGTGTCGATTTTATGTTTTCTCTCCATGAAGTTTTGGTAAACTCGTGGGGTTTAATCTTTTCTTCATATAGGAGTAACCATACATACTCGAAGGAATGTTTGTCAAAGAACCAATGCGTTGAATGAAGGATATCTCTCGTCGTTCGATTTTCAGCTCTTCGGGGATCACTCGTCACGGTTCTAGTTGGGTGATGTACTCCAGTATATGGAAGGATACACATAGCAATGCCAAACTAACAAAAACGGTAAAAATATCAGCGCGATCAAAAACTTATCCAAGATGAGTCAAAACGATGAATAGGAGAATACGAGTATATTATGAAATGCTTTGAGTATGGTATGTTGTGCTCATTCTTCACCTCCGAGTAAAGTATATTTCACTAATTCTGCTAGACCAAAAGATCTTACAAAATCCTGGGTCCTGGAGGATGGAAGATGAATTGATTAATCAGTTCACGAGAAGTATAGAAAAGCCTTGCCAAAGAATACACTGTCGATTTACACTGTCCTGATTGAATGATCATTACACCTGATGGGCTGGAATAAAGAATATAAGCTGGAAGCTTCCAGTAATGGTTTATATCCATAGTGGGGGCGGTTATAGTCGAGCGAATTCTAACTGGCGGTGCGATTAGGGGAAGTGCATAATGAAAAAGATGATAGGAATTGATCACGCATATTATATATATCTATTGCAGAGAATTGTTTTGAATTAAGCAGTCCTCTTCTCCAACCACTTAAAACCAATCATATCGTGAAGAAATTAATTATCTTGCCAACACAAGTTCATCCAATGATCAACCTGCTCCTCCAAAAGAATTCCACATGCACCTCCGAGCCGAGAAAAGAGCTCGACAATGTCAATGGTGGCAACAATGATATGATCTCCCATTTAAGCCAATCATCCAGCACATATACGAGTAAAAGGTATACTTGTATATATATATCTACACCAAAAAGGCGTGAAATAACACAAAACAATTTCATATTTCCGCAAAATACCAGTAGCATCCACACCAAC
>NGKF01000017.1:381061-394562 GCA_002162555.1 Monilinia aucupariae | reverse complement strand
GAGAAGGAGAAGGAGAAGGAGAAGGAGAAGGAGAAGGAGAAGGAGAAGGAGAAGGAGAAAACAAATTCACGCGTACGAGTGTTCACATAGTAAATAGTACTCAGGCAGCAGACAAAACCAAAAAAATTGGATAAAAAATCGAATTTCCAATAAAAGAGTGAAACATCATATTTCTTCTCCTCGTACCGTGCGGGATAAGGTGGTTTGTAAGGTAGGAAGGGAAATGAGATCAAATGAGAGGAAATTGTAAGATGAAATGAGAGTACTCGTACTGTAACATAAAACCTCAAGTCATGGGCTTGTCCATAATCGAATATCTCCAGAAGACTCGGTCGCTGCGCATAGGCGAAACTTGTTGTAGTGAGTTCTATACTATGGGATGGATGGGTTTTTGGGCTGGGAAGTTGTGATGGGAAGTATTTCCTTTTAACGTTTGCGTTGCTTTGGGAGGGAAGAGGAGGGGGAAGGGGGGGAAAAATATGAGAGATACACAGAACCAACAACAAACACAGATAAAAAGCCCACGAATCTCCACAGCCCCGTCCTCAACCTCCTCCTCGCATCATGAAGTAGCACATGAGCTTTCCCAAGCCCCAAGCGACTATAATCCAAGCCCATCGTTTTCCGACTCGCTGGAAGCAATACTATCACCTTGCTCTCTCGCTCTACTCTCTTCCGCACCGGGACATCAATATCCGCTTCAAGTTCTAGTTACCCAGTATACGCGTATTGAGGAACCACCACACCCAGACCCTCTCTAGCGTTTGCAGCTCAGCTGATCGATTCATCACCCCATGATTGTATCCCACTTCCTCCCATGCATATGTGAAGCGGAGGGAAATCTCTCCTCTGGAGCTTACCGCGCACGCATCTCAATGCCCACCGATTCCTCATGTACTCCCGTCGTGTATTTTGCAATACAGGAGGAGGATAAATAGCATAAAAGCTCTCGAAGCCCCGATCCCACCCTCGCCAGCGAAATTATATCTTGAGTTTCTTGGTTCGGGCTTGTTCTGCTTGATACCTGGATCTTGGGGGGTTTTCTTGAAGCAGGTATCTTTCTATCTACGAATACGGAGAGTTTTGAAGGAGCGGGGAGGGGAAAAGTGGGAAGGAAAAATGGAAGGGGGAGAATAATAAGACGTGATGGTTGAGAGATAGCTGAGATTTAAATGTAGGTGAGAGGTGAGATGTAGGTGGATAGTTTGGTGGCGGGAGAGATTTCGAGGGCAGTGATGAAGACGTTGATTCATGATACATTCTAGTATTTATCGCATCTCGACTATACGCATGAGGATAATCTCTAACTCTGACTGGGAACTGAGCCTTTTGTGTGCTGTGAGATCTCGCCATCTTGCGCTCTTGAACTTTTCTTCATGTAGCCATGTATAATCAGAAGTCGCACGCATTGGAATGGGTGGAGTGTAGATGCGGTTAATGTAGGTCTTATGTGTGTACGTGTGTATATATGTATGTATGTATTAGCCAGATCCTCGAAAGTCGCATGAAATTCTCTGTATTCCTAATCTGATCCTTGAGGACCATTCAGTGTGTATCATGATAAACAATTGAAATTTCTAAGATTGATTCACACCTCACATACATTTCGACTAGTGGGATATATTTATGATAACCCCATCATCCCCCTCAAACCCTCCTTCCACCCCTCATCATCCCATCCTCATCATCCCATCTCCCATCTCCCATTCCCCTACCATTCACTCAATCACCCACATACAAATATCCAAAAAACCCCCATCCCCAATATTGAAAACCCGTCTAACAGCATGGTTGTATGGCCGGGTGGGTAGGATAAACAACCTTGACGACGTTCGAAATTTCGGAGCCGCGACATTCCTCAAGATCTGCTAGTGGCCTGTTTCAGATGTGCTCGCGCCGTCTGTCTCTGGTAGCTAGAAAATTGCGGAGAAGATAGAGATCACGATTTCTGCTTGAAGCCGCATGTCCGATTTGAGTAAGTTTGTTTTTGTGGTGGTGGAAGATTTTTGGGGGGAGAGGAAGCGAGGAGGAGAAGCAGGTCGGTGGCTTTTTTGATTGGTGTTGTGGTTTGTCGTTGTTGATGGAGAGACATGCGAAATATATGTTCGGATGACAGTCAATATAAGCGATAATCTTGCTGTCAAACAAACTTCGGTCGGTGGGTGGGGGGTGGAAGGTCTATGGAAGACGTATTTTCTACCATCAAGGAGCTTTGGGTAGCCAAAACGGATTTGTTAGGATTGTTGTAATCACGTGTAGCGCTATACCTAGTTAGGTGTCTCCACCTCATATACTCAGTAGAATATATATGTCATTTCTAGCATATTAGACAATATACATACTTTACCATTACAATAGGTTATAACCCTGTATTGTATATTCATTGAAGCAATTTAATTATTATCTTATTGATTAAAACGATAATATACGTCTTTTCCGAAGAAAACGATCGCTTTTCCATCCATTTCCGTTAGAAAAATCACATTTTCATTATTTTTATCATTTTCATCATCGAAATTTTTATCAAAAACCTCATTTTTTATCAATTCTTTTTTAATACAAATATATTTATTTTTTCTATTTCTTTTATAACCAAATAAAGCTTTATCGTCATTTTTATCAATAATAACTAGACCGATTACAAAAGTTATTGTATAGATGCTTTTGTACAAACTAATTGCAAAAGCATTGTATTTAGAATCGAAAAACGATTTGTTTTTGAAAAGCCTTTAGTAGAAAAAGCTATAAAATCTTATTAAAGAACGATAGAAGCAAACCCATAAAGATCATTGTTTATTTCGAAAAAGGAATTTGATGTAGCATTCAAAGATTACGATAAAAAAGTAAAACGGGTTATATTGATTATAATAGCGGGATTAATAAGTATCTATCGCAATATAATTAAAGATAATTAAGATTACAATGACTTTATTGGCATATAGAAAACGTTGTTAATATATAATCAAACTTTCGATTTATTCTTTGTAATAAACACAAAAAGATCATTCTTTAAAAAAGAATTTGATTATAAAAACGAAATTGTTCAAGTATTCCTTTAAAAACTATAAGTATATTAGAAAGTACTTTCTAATAATCCCAAACCAATTATAAAGAATATAATAAAAAACGTGTTTTTGGTATATATATCTATTTTCGGAATATAAACAACAACTTATATTTATATTAGTTTGATGGATAGTATTTTGGAAAAAACTGTAACGCTTTTTCAAAAGATTAAAGAACCAATTAAGATTGTTGCATTTGTTATAAAATCTTTAAATAAAGGAAAACGAAATAATCGCGACGGAAAAGATAATTGTAAAGGTAGTTATAAAGGAAAATCAAAAGGATTATATAATCGAAATAAATTATCTTAAATCGGAAAGGTTCAATATCATTATTATAAGAAGTATAAACATTTTAAAAAGAAGTATTGTGTATTTAAAAAGAATAAAAAACGTATTTATAAAGCTTTCGCAAATAGCAAAGATTTTGGTTTTGAAAAGGCAAAAGTAAATATAGTATTAAATAGCAATTATACTTTTTCTTATTATTCTAATATCTTTTTTCAAGCAAATAGTAATGATTCAAAGTAAATGCTCGATTTAAAAGCTTTTTATTATTTTATTAATTAATTTAAAGTTTTAAATAATGTTATAAAATGGTTTATATTACAAAAAGTTCGAATTGCGGATGGATTATTTGTTTTAAATATAATATGCGGAAATGTACAAATTGATAGATTTATACTTTCTAATATATAGTATATAAAGAAATTTGGGATAATACAATTGATTTTTGTTAATTTCCTTACCAAAAATAAATACAAAATAATTTTCGAAAAAAAATCAACGTTTTATTGAAAGTTTGGCCAATTGAAATTTACAATAAAAAAAGCATTTGATTGCTATATTGTATAAGATTTTATATTACAATTTGTTAACTTTACATTTGAAAAGCTTATTATTATAAATGATATTGATCTTTACAAATCTATATCCGATTTAATATATCGTTGGTTTGGTTATTTTAATTATAATCAACTTTGAAAGCTTTCAAAAGCGTATATAAGCTTAAAATTATCAAGAAAACGAAAATCGATAAGAAGATTAATGTATTTATTTTGTTTAATAAAAAGAATGAAAGAGCATTTTAATAAATATACGGCTATTAAAACGCTTACAATTTTATATCGTTTTCATTGTAATCTCTTTGGAATTCAAAAGATATTCCCTTTAAATAACAAATACTTTATAATAATTGTAGATAACGTTACAAGGCTTATATGGATCAAATATACTCTTAATAAATCCGCGGCTACAATTGTACTAATACTTTTGAATTTGTTCAAATTGATTGAAACAAAGTTTAATAGCAAAATCGTTATAATATATGCCGATAATAGTAAAGGCAAATTTGAAATCATTTTCCAAATAAAGATTTCAAAGAAAGATATACAATTTAAACCCTTTTCTTTAAGAAAGTATATTATAAACGATATCATTAAAAAGAAAATATAGGATATAAATACTATATCAAAAAGTTTCTTAGCAAAGTTAAGAATGCTTTTGATTTAATAAGAAATTACAATATTGTATATTGTTTATTTGAAGAATCGGTTTCTTATAAAAGCATTATCTTTTAAAGAAACTAAAACGCTTTTAAAAGCTACAACGCTTTTTGAGATCTATAATAATCGTTAATCAAATTTACGAAAGTTGAAAATATTCGAATATATAGCATTTGCTTGTAATCCTTAACAATCAAAACAAACTATAAAAAAGTTTAAATCGAAAATATTAAAAAAAGAATATCTTTTCGTTGATATAGAAAAGAATCAAATTTACAAGTTTTTTAATCTCCTTACTTTGAAAACAATAAAAACAATAAATATTGATTTTGATGAATACAAATTCCTATTGAAAAACGATTTAAATATATTAAATTATAAAAAGACTTTGATAAGATCGAAAGGGAAAGCGAATTAGATAGGAAATCACTTTACAAAAAAATAACGAAATTAGAAAAGGATTTGCGTTAATACAAAACAAATAAAAGTTTTTATAAATTTAAATGTTAATATAAAACAATTAAAAGCTTTTATAAATTTAAACGTTAAATTAAAACAATTAAAAATCTTTATAAACTTAAATTATAAAAATAAAAAGTTAGGTTTTTTTATAAATTTAGATAAAAATGATTTTATATAGAATCCTTGCTTAGAAAAAGCTTCTTTTATAATAGCTATAGCTTGCGGTTTACAAACTTAAATTGGAATTAAAAAAGTTGTAAAAAAGAAGATATAATACTTTACAAAAAACTCTAACATAGCATATTCGTATACAAATACTAATATTAAAGCTATCGATCTGAAGGACGCTTTAGATTCGAACTTTGAGATATAAATAAAAACAATTAAAATAGAATTGATTAGCTTGAAAAACAACAATACTTTTAAAGTGATTAATGGATCCTTTTCGAAAGGGAAAAGACTTTTGAAGTTTAAATGGGTTTTATAGAACAAGTTTGATTAAAATGATAAACTAGAAAAAAAAAAAGCTAGATTAATGGTTAAAGGATTTCTACAAAAGTATAAAATCGATTTTATAGAAATATTCGCAAGAGTTGCAAGATATTTTACATTGCAAGCTTTTTTTGTCAAAGCAATGGAAAAGGACCTAGAAATCGATAATATAAACGTCGATATGGCGTTCTTAAATAAGGAATTAATTAATATTAAAATCCTAATGAAGATTTTATGATTTTTTGAAGAGGTATTTGTTGGAATAACTAGGGTTCTAGGAAGGGTTAACTCTGATTACGAATACGTGAATGGAGATGGTTTTTATTAACTTAAATTCAATAAGTAAAAACAATTCGAAGGTTATAAAGTCTAAAGTAAAGTGAAGCTATTTATATTCTTTTCGATCATTAGTACTTTAGCATTAGTGATACGGTTTGACCATCACATAACCCCAAATCATGTGGTCCACATTACCATTATCCTATCTCCGATCATTCATAATTATATGATCTTCGATTATATAACCCTTGATTATATAATCCATATTTCGACATTAGCAACTCTCTAAAAGAGTAATTGGATCATATCCATTGTAATAACCTTTAAAAACAAAACATACAAGCCTTTATAACTTTTTAATAAACAAAAACTTTTCTTTTTCCTTAATCCTTTTAATCTTTTTAATCTCTTCTTTTTATTTATTCCGTAACTTTGATATCGATTGTATTATTGTTAACAAAATCCTTCAACACTTAATATACTTTTAACTTGATTATAGCATTTGTAGGGTTTGATTCTCTATCGATCCATTTGATTTCCATGATCTTTTTACATTTGTACGATTATCGAAATACTATTACATCGATCATTAATCTCTTTTTTTGTATAGTTCCGAGTTTTGTAAGGCATTGGTAAAGTGATTTCGAATCGATGTATATTGTAAATGATATTTTTTGATTAATAAAGATTTTGTTGATTATGCTTTTGATCGCTACGTTAATATCGAATCTTAAGAATATTGCATATAATTCCGATGCTAATACACTTTTTGTAACTTTTTTGCATTTAATTGAAGATTAATGAATTAAGTTCGTTTTGTTATATTTGTTCATAAATATAATAATATATTTGATTTGTAAAAAAAGATTTTTGTTATTAGTAAAGGAAATATTGGTAAATGCTATTAGTTTTAATAAATTCGGATTTAATGTTATATATCTTAAACCTTTTATTTTATTATTTATTTGTTATTGGATACATTTGTTAAGGAGATTCATATTATCTTTGTTAAAATTAATTATTTAAACAATAAAAAATAAATCGAAAGATATTTCGAGTTGATTTATAATGACAATATATACTTTTTGCGTACATTAAGCTATATATTGATCCTTTGGAGCAACAGCCTTTTTCAATTTATTATATGTACTGGGTATATCCTCCAGGAGAATACAAACGAATCGAAGATTTTGATATTGCTTTTCCTGATTAAAGTAAATGGTATTGTTTTTGTTAAATGTAATCGTGCTTTTATTAAATTTGAATGGAATAGTAACGGTAAGTTCCTTTTTGTCCTTAACTATAAAACCTGCTTTTTTAAATTGATTTTGTTCTTTGGTGGCAAATTACTTATTGCAAACGATAAGTGTATTGTTTGTTTGAAATCCAATGATGATAAACATTGAATCTTTTGTTGTAATGTACAATAAATATAAATCATAAATTGATTGAATCATTTCAAAAGCATCGATATAATGTTTATAGTAAATACTAAACCAATGGTTTCCAGTTTCTGGGATACTATAAAAAGATCGAACTATTCGAAGCAATAATTTATCTGGGATATTTAACTCTACGGGTAATCGAATATAAAACTTGCGAACCAAATCCAAGATTGATTATATATAAACCTACGTAATGTTACAGATAAATATTTTGATATCTTTATTCTAAATATAAAGGATGGTTATAGTATTTAATATAATTCGTTAACTAATTTGTTGAATTATTGATGATTAAGTTAACATCGTATTCTTGTTTTTGTCTTTAAAAGCTTAAACTATTAATCGGGATTTGTAAAAAGCTCGATTGGTCCCTTTGTTTTTAATCTTATCGACAAACTTTGAATTGAAGATTTTAGTTCTGGGTGGAATAGAATCCAAATAGATCAATTCGAATATACTATTTTCTATTAGACTATTAATTTTTTTTCATTATAATTCGATGAAAAAAATCAAACCGTATATCGAAAGAAATAATTCATTTATAATGTAATATACTAATGCCGAAAATAGTATTGTGTTGATAATGCTTCGAGTTTAACGTATTGAACCAATAACTATTTGTAGTATAGTTTTGTAAAATGGTTTGATTATAGTAAACCTAAATTCCTTGGGTTCGTTTGGCATTTGAATTATGCAAGTTTTATTCTCGATTAATATCATTTTGTAAGGTCCAATCCATTTACTAGCACTGTTATAACCTTTTCACTATACCAATACATCGAAGTTCAATAAGAGATCGTATATTGGTATAATGTTAAATCCGTTTCGTACTTTTAGGGTTTTAGCGATTTATTGTTCAATATATAATTTCGTAACTTTTGCTATAGCTTTCTTTATTGCCTATAATCGCACAACAATAATGAAAGCAATATCGAAATTGGTTATTCAAGGGAATATGCCGAACATAAAGAGTGTTAATACTAGCCCGTTAGGTTTTACTATATCGTTAATTGCTTTTATTGCTATTTGTAGTTCTATTGTTTTTGTAAAACTAAATCTCTTTGTTTCTATATATATAATATTATAGATTCGTTGGAGTAGGTAGTGGTATTGTTCAATTGTTTCGATTGATTAATGTATTTTAATTGGAACTGGCTTTGTAGTAATGATTAGCGTTGTTGCGTTGTTAATAAACTTTTTATTAATAAAATTGTTGTCGATATTATAAACAATTTGATCTGGTGGTTTTATATATATATCTATTCAACATTATTTCAATCTATTCTATGTATACTTTGAAGTTATTTCGGATATCCATTGTACAATTTGGAATCGAATGGTTTTATCAATAATATGAAAGATAGGTTTCGAATCGATATACATTACATCAACAATGATGAATTAATTAAATTGAACGTTATTATTGCAAAAATGGAACTTAAATCGATTAGGTGATTTTTTATATTTCTGACAATATTCATAGTATTTTGTTAATTTATCAATATTCTTTTATAAAATGTTATTATACTTTATTCGTTGCAATATATAATAAAACCTATATGCTGCAGGGTAATCGAATCGTTAATAAAGTCTTCGAAATTCCGTTTCGGTGAGGTAACATTCGCTAATATCAATTGATTCTTGAAGGAATTGATGAACGTTGATATATTACAATAATATCGAATATTTATATTTCCTAATCATTAGAAAATTGCCTACTAGTAATATTAGTGTATTAATAACGTTGTTGTAATATACTTTAAATTGATCTATATCGATAATAGAAAGCAAAAAAAGTGTTTCAGAGTGTAAAATATAGAATTGAACGTTTTCGATCGGTAATTTAATTTTAATGGATTCGATAAAATTTGCCATATCGATTTCGAATACAATTTTCGTAATATTTGCTATATTTTCGTTAAGGGGAACGTTTTTAATAAATGATTTAAATGTTTAGTATTAACCGAATCCGATTATGAACTATTGTACAGCGCCAATGTTAATTACTATACTTTGGAATTACGTATTATTGTAATAATATATCGATTGTTTTATAATATTGAATCCTATGATTGTATACTCCGCCGATTTATTAAACAAAATTGTAATAATCTTTTTGTTATTAGCAAAACTAAGGAATATAGTTTACATCGAAATGTTTTTCTTTTCCTTTTTTTTATTGTTAACTAAATATTGTTCCGCTTTCGGGTATTATTTTATAATAAATGTATTCCATTCGTTGTTGGTATTTTTGTAATGATTATTGAAATATTCGCCTTCCGTTTGAAATATAAATGCTTTGTAAACTTAGGTAAACGTTGTTTCGAAACTTTTAAACTTCTTTCGATATTCTTATCGAACTTGTTCATATTTCTTTTTTGTATATCGATTGAACTAATATTCTATCTTCTTATAAATGTAGCAGGATTAATCCTTTTAAAGCTTGAACAAAGCTTTTATAATCTTCGTTAAATAACAATTAGATTTATACGGTAGATTGTTGTTCCTTAATCTATAATATCTACGATCGGTATAGAATTGTTTTTATTGATAAGATTTGGCTTCCTATATATTAATCATTAATCGGATACTTTCTTGAAATGTTGCGAAATCAATGCTTGGGGTATAAAGTATATTATAGTACGCTTTAATATCTTAGTAAACGATAACGATCTTAATGATTAGATACTCATCGTTTTGTAATAATAAAGGTAAACTTTTGTACAATACTTTCAAATTTTTTATTATATTCTGGAAATTCTTTAATATAAAAACGTTAAAGTTTTTATTGATGTATTAACAAAATCGAATAGCTTTCTATTGGTTAATGATATATTATCGATATTAAGGTCTTTCAAAGTATCAATATATTATATTTTAAAGCTCGTTGATTGTTTTGTGTTGCTCGATAATGATGTTGTTATAATAAAAATCTTTTGCATCGCTGGTTAACATAATTTTGAATGCTTTATTAAAGTGCGATTCCGCGATGCCGGCGTTGAAATATTTATGGAGGAAGATGCAATATTTATGATCAAAAACGTTATCTTCTTTTAAGTACTTTAACTTTTTGTAATAAATTTTCTCTATTTGCATGATATTTCATCGATAATCCTTTTTATACAACTTTTTTATTTCGAAATCCGTTTTTTCTTTTTCGACCTTTTGTTTATATTGTTTTCGAAGCTTTATAAACTTTTTCGATAATCGTTTCAATAGTTTAGGAGTATTTGAATCGAAGTTAGAAAAAGATAAATCAAAACTATTGAAATTATTAAAGATTATTATCCTTTTTCAACTTCTACTGTGTAATAGTTGTCTTTATTGTTTTCATAATGCCAATAGTAGTTCTGAAGGTGGTTTATTATCTTCGTCGTAATTATCGAAATCAATATTGGGGTTAGAATTGATATTGTTTATGTAATCCTGATTGTTTACAAAAACGTATTAATTATTATCGTTGATTAATAAATCGATAAAATCTTTGGTATATAATTTTCGCATCGATATAATTAACGGATGAATAAATATAAATAGTTTATAAATCGATACAGATCTATTAATCAATAATATTTTCGGGTATACTAATATCGATATAGGTCGAAAAGCTTTTGAAAATAATAGAATTTGTATTTGTTTTTTTTTCGATTACTATCTTTTTTTCGATTTTGTTTTCTCTATTGCAGTAATTTGTTTTATTGTTTCGTTTTGGATTATTATATCAAGTAGATTATTAAAGAGTTTGGATTTAAATTTCACGTTATTATTGTAACATTGAATAATGTTATTATTCATCTATTTGTAGTATTGTATTGTTTGAATTGCTATAAATATCATTGTTCATATTTTTATTTTTCTGTTTTTGTATTGATTAATTTATATACCATATTTGTTTAGTTTTTTTTGTAGATAATAAAAAAGGTTTGTGTTTATAATTGCGAATTGATAAACGATATATTTTACAAACAATGCTTAAAAATCGTAAAACGCATTATCATCCATAAAATCTTTTTATCGTTGATAGTAATAGAGTTTATATTTAATAAACTTACGAATTTCAACTAATGATAATTTATTTGGTACAATTCTTTCCTTATAAAATTCGTATCATTTTTTATATTATTAATCGTTAATTTCGTTGTATACCATTAATTCTTTTTTCCTATACAAATATAAATCTTTGTTTCGATTTGGGTTTATGTAAAAAGTATTATTGTAGAGTGGAATCGATAACATCTCCATTTTGTTGATAGTATCAATATGGGTATAAAAAAAAGCGTTAATATAGATGTATAGAAAAGTAAAAGTATAAATAAGTTTAATTTGTAATTGAATTAGTAAAGAAATTGCAAAATAAATATGGGGTATAAAATGGGTATAAAGTGGTTATTGATAATGATTTTCGATTTCAAGTTTTAAAATAAAGGATCAACTGTTTCGAATAGATTTCGTTCGATATATAAAATTGTTGATACTGAATCAAAATGTATTCTCAAAATTGAAATATGACCATAAAATTGTTATAAATATCGTGTTAAAGTTTGCGTTTTTGAATTTAAATATTGAGATAAAATTATCATAAAGCTGAATAATTTGTATGTTTTTGCATTAAAATATAAAATAATAAAAAGTTTGCAAAAAACAAAAAAAGAAAAATAATAGAAATAGATAAAAATGCAAAATAAAATCAAATGATTTTTGCTTGGTTTGAACTGGTTATTGTAGAAATTGTTAAAAACATAATGTTTTTATTATTAATTCTTAAAAGTATAATAGATACCGTTGTAATTAGTATATAGAAATTGTTAATCTACCAAATGTATAATACAATTGATTAATAAATCGTAATTCTTATATCTATATATATAAAGACAATTGTTAAATGCAAAAAAGCTTGTACTTCTTTAAAATATAATCCTTTCTAAACTTTTTAATTTGTAAATTTATATTAATTAGTATTGGAATAATTAAAGTTTTGAAAAGAATTAACTTTGGTTACGAATATATAGATAAAGATAGTTTTCATTAACTTAAATTCAATAAATAAAAACAATTCAAAAATTGTAAAGTTTAAAGTAAAGTGAAGCTATTTATGTTCCTCCCGATCATTAGTGCTTTGGTACTAGTGATACGGTCTGACCATTACGTAACCCCAAGTCACGTGGTCCACATTACCATCATCCCATCTCCGATCATCCATGGTCACGTGACCTTGGGTCACATGACCCCTGATCACATGATCCATATTCCGACAGTATTTGCTTTGAATTCTATTGATAGTTACTTTAAATTTAAGAAATCATTTTATAGATTAAAACAAACTCCAAAAGTATAATAACAAATAATTAAATTGTTTTTTAAAAGTATAGATTTATAAGTTTCATCAACAAATCCCAATTTGTTTATTAAAAGAGAAGTATATATTCTACTTTATATAAACGATTTGCTAATATTAGGATTACGATCCGCAATTAATACAATTAAGAAGATTATAGATCAAAGATAGAAGTGTAAAGATTTTAAATCGATACAAATCTTTTTAGAAATCCAAATCGAATGGAATAAAGCTTAAAGATCTTTCAAAATACATTAGAAAGTATACATCAAAAAGCTTTTGAAATGATTTAAAATTTACAATCCAATATTTCGAAATCTTTCTTTTCTTATTGATATTATACTAAAACCAACTACAATAGTAAAGCTACTCAACGAAAGTAATAAAGCTTTATATTTACAAATTGTTAAATCAAAGATTTATTTGATAAATAGAACAAAAAGCGATTTTACGTTCCCAATTGGTTAGTTTGTAAAAATGATATACGCTTTTGGAAAAGAATATTTAATCCTTGCAAATTACTTCCTAGAATTCCTTAATAGTATAATCGATGTTAATATAACTTACTCAAATCGATTACGACATTTGTTATATTCCTATAATATTTTTATAGATACTATATAAAGCTTAAAAGCGAATCGAAAATCGATACAAAAAGTAATTGTTATTTGATATAGAAACATAATAATATAATTTTTAAATAAGCAAAAATCTATAGTACTTTTATCATGCGATAGTATGATATAAGTCACGGTAATAGGAATCGAGAGACAATACAAAAGTATAGTTTAATAGTGTAGGTAGTGGGAACTAGATTCATATGATAGAGAAAAGTTTGATTGACTTAACCTTAAACTTTAATAGCTAGAGGTCTATATATAAATGTGATATAAGGCAGTAATAATGCTTTGGTAGAAG
>NGKF01000017.1:349645-378882 GCA_002162555.1 Monilinia aucupariae | reverse complement strand
AAAAAAAAAAGTAAAAGGAAAGGCGTTTAAGCGTAGAAAGCTAAAAATAAAGGGAAAAAGAAATGCTATGTTTTGCGTTTAATATGTGAAATTGTTGATTGCAAAGCAAAACGATAGCGTATACTATTGCAATACTAATTCAATTGATATAAAATACTATGGATATTATAATTACTTTTGTACTAAGCTCTCTAATCATTTTCATACAATAACGATCGATTTCCTTAAAACTAAAGTTGAAGGAAAGATAAAGTTGGTTAATAGTTCCATCTTTTATATTGAAAAATATAAAACTAATAACAAATGAAATATAGGATTTCAAATTGTTTAAAACGATTTTGAAGATAATACTGTTTTACTATAAGAAAAAGTTAAAGGAAAAGAAAGGGTTGGAAAAGAAGCAAAAGGAAAAAAAAGAAATAGTTGTAAAAAAAAAGAAGAAGGGAAAGAAATTATACTTAAAAGGTTTAAAGAGTACAAGTAATACAAATTCTGTTATAACGAACCGCTTTGTAGATGCTTTTATAAACCTTGTTTCAGAAAATAATAATAGTAATAATAATGATCAAAAGGTACAGAATTTGGCCCGGGCCATTGCTATTAAACGAAAGGCTAAAAGAAATAGCGAACGGTAAAAGAAAAGTGTTATTATAGATTATATAATATTGAAATATAAGATTTAATCAATTTCTATAATATATAATTTAATATCTTATAAATTAATCAACGATATAAACCTTTCGAATGGTTAACAATTTAAATTCTTTGTTAATCCATTTGCAAGTATATCTTTAGTCGCTAAATAAAACATTAAAAACCTTCGATTTGTATATTCCTAACGAAATCATATATTTTGAATATTAATGTAATGCAACTTCGTAATAATACATTCGTTTTCTCCAATAATAAAGCGAATAGTTTGAGTATTATTACAATAAATTGTAATAAGTTCCCGTACCATCAAATTAACCTTCTTCAAGAATCTAAAAGTAGTTATAATCTCTTTAATAATACGTTCAATATTTAAAAGCTTTGTTTTTGTAGTAGATATAATAATAATAACTTAACAAAAGACCTTCCAAATAATAAAGCTTTTAAATAAAAACATAATATATCTTTGTAAGGACCACTTAGAATTAGGATTATCCGCAAAAGAAATATTGAAGTAGGATAAAAGTTAAAGTAATGGATCTCCGCCGTATTTACAGTTTAAATACCTTGTATTCTATAAATATTATAAATAATGATTTACGGCTTTTATATACTTTTTCGACAGGTTAATCAAATAATGATTTAGTTAAAAAGCTACAAAAGCAATGTTTGGTCGAATGGTAATAGCTATATAAAATACAAAGCTAACCTTTTTTTGATAAACTTTTATAAAAGAGAAAATTGCGATTTTTTTGTATTTAATGAATATTATAGTGAATAAAAAGGTAGCGATGTTGCTATTAGCAAAGTCGAATTTCTTAGTTATTTTGGATATATAAATATTATAAACTAGCTAGAGTTTACATAACTTTCGATCCTTTATAATTCGAATTCCCAAAAATTATAAGATATTATCCAAATCGTATAGTTCGTACTTCTTTTTGATTTTTTTGATAATTTTGTAGATTGTTTTGATATGTTTTCTATAGTAAATAATTTGAATATTGTTTACAAAAAAAAATATTGAAATATATTTGTTTTAAATCATATAAATATACAACTTCTCTTTACACTATACTATACCAAAAAACACAAAAGTAATAGTAAATTCTTTATATTACAAAGCAAATGAATCCCAAAGATTATATAAAGCTTAATCAATAATAATATACTTGTTAAACATTTTATACCTATCCGAAAATAAACATACTATAAGAATACCACTAAAATCTTTTATAGCGTTAACGAAAACGTTAATAACGTTAAATTGTTTAGTTTTCAAATCGTATTTAGCAACCATAACTATTATAATACAGAACGATTTAACGGTGAGAATTGTAGTGTAAATAGATTCGATTATGCTTTTGTTTTAGAGATCTCTTTGAATTATTAAATGTAAGCGATATCAATTTATATATTCTTTAGAATTGTTTTTGTAGTTGAAGATCCATTAAAAAAGAATCGAATAAGTATTGTTCAACTCTATTTCGATTTCTCTTTAGATTTGTTTGTTTTTAAAGTTTTTAATCTTTTTATCGCAATTCTTTTTGAATTAAGGTTCAAAAATATACTTGTTTAATTGATCATAAAAGCAAGGAAATAGTAATGCAACAGATTTAAGCATTTTTGAAAGAACATTTGAAGGTTTTGAAAGCAAAGAAAAGATTAGTTTGAAACTAATTGCAAAAGCAATAACGTTGTAAAGTATAATAAACTTATTCTTTTCCTTCGAATCATTTAGATTATTTTGATCTAGCCAAAAGATATTATAGAATTCGTTTAGAAGGTTATTACCTCGAATTAACTTTAAAGATTGTACAATAATAATTCCAATAAATATATTAATTAATCTATTTTTGGTATTCCATTAACGTAAACGTTGAAAGCATTGTATAGGATATAGTTGATCAATAGATTAATCAAAACGATTAAATTGATAGTCAAAAAATGATTGGAACTTGTTTGAATTAAGATTAGTTCTGGGTATTTCTACTTAAACTGTTCAAATTCGTTTGAAAAGATAATGAAAATCAAGAACTAAAGCATATTAATCTTAATATTCCTTTATTATATATGTTTTTGATAGAAATCGAAAAAATGTAATTGGTTTTTTGATTTTATAAAGTGTAAAAACTTTTATTGGTTCAACAAAAAGCGATCTATATTGAGAATCTGCTTTGTTTTCTATTTGATTTAGAATATTAAATGCTTTACTAACGATTATTAGATTTTTGTTCTGGGAATTATAAATTTAATCTTGAATTTAAACTAGTGCTCCAATGATTTTGTAATCCATTCTATTGCTTTGGATAGTTAAAAATGCGACGAAAGAGTGTAGAGATTCGCGATTAGTAGGATTAACTTAATTACTATTTAGTATATCCTTAATTGCCGGTATTAAACGGTTTGGTTGTACTTTAATACTAAATTCTACTTTTTTTATAGGTTTCAAAGCTTGTGAAATCGATGGAAAAGGTTTTTTTAGATTACTATAGTCTTTATTACTAAGTAAAAAAGCTGGCTTAAGAGATATCAACGTTTTAATACTTTTTAAATCCATTCCCAAAGTTGATATCCCGGTAAGAGTTTTTAAAATGCGTATAGCTTTGGGAATATTTTTATTTTCTTTGTTTGTGATTGAAATTGAATCATTTAATTTGTAATTGAATATAGCTTTATTAATATTCGTTTTTTTGAGAATATTAAGCTTTTTGATAAAATTCTTGAGATCGAAATTGAATATAATATTAGTAATATTGTGAACTTTGTTTATTCCATAAATATAACGTTTATCGAAAGTAACGTTCCGAATGATAATAACTTTGTTAAACTTTGGAATCCAAATCTTGTAGATATGCGTTCTAGGTATATACCCAATCAAATACTCAATATAAGCTTTTGGATTAGTTTTGTATTATTTATTCTTTATATTTGCTTTTTTGTTTTTATTCAATAAGTATGTACGATAGTTGTAGCGATATATATCGCTTTAATCAAGTCTCAAATCATTCGTGGCAAACCTAGCAAAGTTAGGATCGTATCATTGGAAATATTAACAAAACCAGGAATCAAGAACTTCGTTTGAACATTTGAAGCTTTTGTTCTTCAAAGGACTTATATTGTAAAGGTAAATAGCGGTTTGCATTGCCTCTATTTATATTTTATTGGATAATCCTGAAAAGGTTTTTATTTTGATCTGTTTTGTTATAATTTCTTAACCTGCACATTCAGCGTTATCGTTAGGTTTGTATGTATAAAAGGATGAGAGTTTAAATTCAAGGCTCTTTTTAACAATCCAATTTTCGAAAATGATGATGCTTTTAATACTAATAACCAATATATCGTTATCTTGCTTTATAACGATAATATTAAATCCATATTTGCGATAAACCCATGCTACAAAGTTTTATAGTATTACGGAGGATAGCTACGAATATATAATGAAGTGATATCGGGAAGGGATAAAGGTATAGGTATAAAACAGTAATTGTATTGTTGTTTCTCCTTCTAAATACAAGATCCATTTACTCTTTATATATTATATATGAATGATTATATGTGATAACACGTGATCATTGTATAACTTTGTAATTATAAGGATCTACAATACTTTGATTTATAATATTAGTATAAATTATTATATTCTCGTATATAAGGTTTGGATCTTTGTAGAACAATATATTATATTGCTTTTAGTTTTGTAAATCAATAAGCGATTAATACTTTTATGCATTTACTAGAGTAAAGGCTAAAAGCTTTCGATAATCCTAATCTCGGCAATCCTAAAAAGGTTAATAAGCTTATACATTTATTGTTGAAGAATCTTTAAGATCACTGTCACGCTAAGAGCATGAGGCACGTGATAATCACGTGTTTATAGAACACTGTGATCCCACGTAGGCCTCGGATCTTCCGGGAGTAAGCGTATAGGCACTCTACCCACTTTTCGATCAACCGGAGCTAGGAAGCTTTGAAGCGCCAAAAGCTTGGTATACTACTAATTGAACAAGTTTCCAAGGTTAGTATAAACATTTTATACGTTATCATACTAATATAGTATTGAATCTTCTCAATTAGTATACTAATCTCTTTTAGAATCATTTAGACTTATAACTACCAGTATACTATAATATTAAAGATCATTATACTGTAGATCTATGATATCATAGATCATCATATTATAGATCTTTAAGATCTCAGAGTTAGATAATGATTATATAGAATCACGTAAATATAGATATATTAGAAACGAAAGAATCTTGTATTTAAAGAAACAAATAATAATATAATCATTGTTTTATACCTATACCTTTATCCCTTTTTGATATTACTTCATTATATATTCGTAGCTATTCTTTGTGATAATTATAAGCTCGGTTTATGCTCGAAATCTTTGCAATAACTACAATTCGAATATCGATATTATATATAAACCTTTTTTTTTTCTTTGATCTTTAATCATTTTTTATTACATTTTTATTATTCTTAATTATCCTCTTCATTATATCAAAAGTTACTTTGAATAATTAAACGAATTAGTTCCTTTGATACTTATTCTTCAAGAACATTAATTGCTCTAAACACATTTGAAACAATATAAACCCAGATTCCCCCGATTTTCTTAATCCCCTATTTTGTGATTAGTTGAGTATAGAACTATTTTAAACTTCTAATATATATTATATAATTTTTAAAAAAGATTGTAAACATTAATATAAATATACAATGGATTTGAAAGCCTATAATCGATACGCTAATCCTGATATCGAAATGGGTGAAATGCTTAAACTCAAGCTCTTTGCAAATCTTATCCCTGCAACAATCGAAGATTTCTCATCGATCTACTTGTTTATAGAGAAGATCTACAAAACTCAAAAAAGTGAATACAACCAAAATCATAGCAATTCCTGTTATGTATTCGATTGGATTATATCAATCATCGATTTATCCTACGCTTTGGAAATCTTTCAGAAAGTTATACAAAATCGAACTTTAAAACAAATCATTATTCAATTACAAATAAAGATTGTTTCTATCAATTCAACAATCTTAAAGACTATTCAAACTAAATACATCGATTATTTAAACAATACCTATATTGGTAAAATGGATCCGGTAAAATGATGTAAAAAATAGAAATCTTTTTATACCCAAACTTCAACCTATAATCTTTTAAAAATCTAAGGAATCCACAAATATAAACAATTCTTGGAATCATTAAACAAACTTATACTTAATTGATCGAAATAACAATTAATTACTTTAAACACCGAAAATAAAAAAAAATGCTATACTACTACTTTAAAACAATATAGTAATCTTTTTGCCGATTATACAGATTGTATAACCCGTAACCCCTTATCAAAAGAATCCTTTTTTACCCCTGGACTTACACCCCAATAAACCATTGGATTTAAGAAAACTAAGAACGCTATTTAACATTGTTCTTATAAAGATAATCAATTAGTTAAATACAATCATCGTTTTAAATTAGAAAAATGCCGAATTATTGAATTAGCTTTTATCGATAAATACATTGAACAACCCATTCAAGTTATTTTTGAAAAACAAACTAAAAAGATCAATAAACACATCAAAAAGAAAAAATTCAATAATTTTTGAAGTGTCCTATTCAAAAAGGGTTGGATTACCAATACTTAAACTACTCAACCTTACAAATCTCTACAAAGAAAGGATCTCTACAATACTGCCTTTTGCATTATCGACTTAAACAAATGTACTAGCGTTTTCTCGATTTTTATAATCACTTCTACATATATGTTAACAAATTACACTCTATTAAATAATTGTAATGCTATACATATTATCAACAATGCAAACTTTTTAGTAAACGAAAAATATATTCCTAGTGATATTTTGAATTATATCGAAACAGGATCATTAAGTTTGCCAATAGTTAATCATAGCGAAAGGATAATTAAAGGAATTTTGCTAAATAGTGCGGATTTTACGCTAATTAATATTGCGTTTATTCCTGGTTTTTATACTAATCTTATATCCGAGACTCTACTTCGTAACAAAGGTACTTGGTTTAATGGATTTGATGTTATTGTTAGGATCGGCGATCGGAATAATAGTACTATTATCGCTTAATGTATTAAAAAGTATAACCTTGTCTTTTTAAAATACAACGCTTATTTCAACTATTCTGATAAATCTAATCTTCCTATAAACATAAATATTATAGTACTTATCGAAAACCAAAAGATTAATAAGCATTTCCTTCGATTATACGAAACAATAAAACCTTAATTGAAATTAAACAATTTATAATATAAAAAATTAAAGCATCTTAATAAAAAAGCATTGGAATATTTAGTTAGAATGGTTAGAGAAATACGAATCAAAGGAATCATTTGAGTAAAATGCGTTGATTGTTTACATATATACACTAAACAAATTATTTTACGTTTACTTAATAATTATCAATTACCTAAACCTTTTTATAAGGTTTAATAAGATTTGTTCGATTTTCTTTGTGCTTATAATAGAATATTATAATTGCTAATAATTAAAGATATATACAATAAAAAGATCTTTATTTTTGCATTGATTTAAAAGATGTATAACAAAATTTCTAAAGTTTTAAAGAACTTTGTTATATAGGTTTATTGTAAGTATAGTTTTTATATTATAATGATTAAACAAGATAATAATATATTTGTAATAAAGATCAAAAGTAATATTGTGTTTAAAAGATGAATTTTCGAAAAGGATATAAAACTTAAACTCTTCTCTTCCTTTATATATAAATCTAACGGAGAAACGAAACGCGCAAAATAAGAAATTATTATTAAATAAATTAAAATATGTATTTTAATTGGATTGTTGAATAAAATGTGAATAAAGATCGTTTTTGCTATTATATATTTTTATAACATTAGTTTATTGAAAGCAAAAGATTAAAAATGCTTTAACGAAATAATTGATTTTTAATTTAAACAATACTATAGATAGTACTCATTATCGCTATCACAAAAGATCATTAACAATCTTCGTTTCGATTGGAATACGATATATAGGTATAATTACCGTATGTACCTTTTGAACAAAAAAAAAAAAGTTGAGATTAAAATAAAATAGTATAAGATTAACCTGCAAGTATATATTGAATATTTGATTGAATATATTCCTATTACAACAATCTTTCGTATCTGGATCCTTATACTTGATAAAGTTATTATTATATAAAATGTTAGGTTCAATAAAAGATTTGTTTATAAAAACGATTTTTATAGCGAAATTATTAATATTATACCAATCCAAATAATTAAGGATTTAATTGTTGAATTGAACATTCAACAAATGGAATCGCTGAATAGCATCATTTTAAAGAATATGGATAATAAACTTATTGAAGGACTTATATAAAGAGAATTCGAAACTATATACACTTTTGATTTTAATTATAAAAGCTTTAGGTTTTCGATTTTGGGAATGATTAAAGATTAAAAGGATCAAAAGAATCTAATAATAAAATCCTCGCCATTTACTTTAATTCATAATAATAAATATAGCATTTTGTTAAATCTTAATATAGTTATAGAAATTAACAAATCAATGCCGATTTCTAGTAAACCAAAATCCCCATTGGTTGTATTTACAATAAAGAATAAAAGCCCGCTCGAAATGATTAATTCATAGAAGGTTTGTATAAATTTTGGTTATAAAGAATCAACGACTCTACCAAAACCATTAATACTAACATTAGATAGTATTTTCAAGAATAATAAATCGAATAATTACTTAATTCTTAATAATAAAAAGGGAAATACAATATTGCTTTTTATAGAAAAGAATACATTTAAAAAATCTCCTTCGTCATTTATATTTAACAAAGTTACTAAATGGCTATATATCTTGCAAATAAAGATTCCTAAGCCTAACATCAATATTGAAAAGTACATTAAATTCGATGTGTTTAACAATGTTGATATAGTTCTCGATTATACAAAGCATCAAACAACAAACTATATCAAACGTTCAAATCGTTTGCATCAATGGGCAAATGGTTACTATAAGATTAACATTTTCATTAGTATTGTAATTGCTCAATTATACGGATTCAAAAATGGATTTCAACGATTAAATAAATTCTATAATACTTTCTGGTTTAATAAACAAAAAGATGAATTAAATAAACAAAATGGTAAATTCATTATTATATATAATATAATAGTTACCGCAATAAAATATAAATCGATAATTACGCTTTTGATTCAACCCAAAGTTATAGATCTTTTACAAATATTAAAATCAACGGTACCATCATTATCGAGATTCTTTTATAATCTTAAAACTTATATATTTGAACATTGGTTCAAAATGGATTATAATCGCGAAATTAAAATATTACAAGATCAAAACATTTAGCAAGAAATTAAAATAATATTGATTAAATCAAAGCTTATTCTATTTCAATAAGTATTTATTTATAAAAATAATTAAAACAGTTATATTAATCGTTGCAAATTACAATTAGTAATTAAAAGAGATTTTTAAGATACAGCGATAATTGAATCGATTTATACAATTATATTTATCGCGCGGTTTTTTTGTATAATAATGGCAATGATAGCGAAGAATAATTTTAAAACAAAACAATACAATATTGTAAATGCTTTTGTTAATGTATTTCAAAATTTCACTAGAAATCTAGTTATATGCTATATACCAAATGGGTATAAGGTACCTGGTAAATCCATTATTTTCGATCATACATTGTATAGTTTAAGAAATTCCTTTGTATTTTGATATAAAGAGTTCACAAATACATTCATCAATCTAAAAATGGTAAAGTGCAAAGAAAAGCTTTGCATTTTCATATTTTTTAATTTCTATGTATTTATTCTATTCTTTATTAATAATATCCAAATGATCTATTATAAAAAGTATAAATATCAAAAGGATCAAATAATAAATAAAATTAAGGCTAGATATAAACTTAAAGATCTTGGCGATACTTAATAGTTTCTAGAAATTCGAATTATTAAAGATCAATAATTTAAAAAATTGTAATTAACATACAATATTTATATCGATAAGATCGTTTGCAAATTTGGTTTTATAAAGGAAAAAGCAATTATATCATTTCCAATCATAATATTCGAGAAGAATAAGGATGTAGCTTTTTTCTTTAAAATAAAAGAATATTAAAAAAAAGTTGAATTAATCTTGTATTTAGTCATAACAATTAAAGTTGATTTAGTATTTCTTTTTTCCAAATTAAGCGAATATAATATTAACCTTTCAAAGGATCACTTTATAGTAACAAATCATTGTATTGTATATTTATACGGATCTCGATACTTCTTTATTTGCTATGATAATAATTATATATCTCAAATAATAATCTTTTTAAATGTTTTCTTTGCAAATAATATGATTATTCGGAGATCTTTTCAAGGCTATATAATTATATTGTATAGTAATGCTATTGTATAGAAAGCTACAAAATAAAACATAATTATTACTTTGACTACAAAAACAGAACTTTTAGGTATAAAAAAATCGATTAAAAAAGCAATGGCAATATTAAAATTTCTAAAAAAAATTAAGGTATTGGTGAAGGAGTTTATTAATATTTTTTGCGATAATATTTAAACAATCCGATTGATAGTTGATGAAAATAAAAAAATCTTTACTAAACTTAAGTATATAAATATTTAGAATATATGGTTTTGTCAAGAATACGCTAATAAGCGATTCTTGATCATGTATTTATTAATTGCCGATATGCTAGTAAATGGGCTTACTAAGAATTTTATTAAATAAAAGTTTAAATATTTTGTTAAATTAATTAATATGCAAAACGCTAAGAATCGAATTACAAAGGTTATCGAATAATTGATAATTATATAATATTCAAACAAAATTAATATTACTATAATACTCTTTCTATACCTCACTACTTCAATCCCCACTCTTCACCCCTACCTCAAAAAAAACTTATTTCCAAGCAACCTTTCCATTATCACTATTATTCATTTTCCTTTTTTTTCTTTTCCTTTTTATTTTTGCTACTGCAAAGTAATCTTTTAAAGTATACTTGTTTTTAAAAGTATTCGCTTTCAATATAGATACACCCTGCGTCAACTTCGAAGCTATTTGAGGATTGATATACTTTAAAATGCTTCGAAAAGTAGCTCGAAAACGCTTTATTTTCTATAATTATATAGTTAGCGATTATAATATAAAGCAAAAAAAGAATATTATATTTTTTCATTGTTATTAGTTTTCGCAACCAAAAAATTATTCGTTATTATATGCAAATGTGCCGGTAAAAGCCGATATATATACGTAAAGCATCGATAATACCAAACTCTTTAGGAATCCACGTTTTTATAGTAGATTCTATCTCCTTGCCTAGCGATTAGCGATTTTATATATTGTACATACAGATAAAGATTTCTTGGCTTTTTGAATTAAATCTTTTTAATAGAGGTACAGGGAATTGTTGTAAAAAGAGTAATAGGAATGGAAAATACTATTCCAAACCCTTTACTATCCGATTCATTACTTTATTCAATCCTTGAAAGATTAGAACTAAGGTTTTCATCAGAATCCTATAAAATGTAAATGATATACTACTAAAGTAATTATAATATTTACTTTTCAACAAAACAAAGAATCTTTATTCTTATCCTTATTTTAATCCTCATCTTTATCCTCGTTATTACCCTCGCTAAAGGAACTGGTTTAAAAAGAACGGGAAAAAAAAGAATCGAAGGAATAGGGAAAAGGGGAACAAAAAAGCAAAAAACGATAATAAAGGCAATGGGAAAAAGGAATAAGAGTATAAAAGGGATATCCCGGGGACAACCCAAAAAAATCAAAAAAAAAGCAAAAAAAAAAGAAAAAGCAAAAAAAATAAAAAAAGTAAAAGAAAAAAAAGAAAGGAAAAAAAAGATACAACAATGAAAAGCAATTAAAACTTCCCGAGCACAAGAAAAGTTTCTGGCCCAGAAATTGCAACCACAACAAAGCATATTAATAGTGATATTATTAGTAGTGTTATTGTTAATATAGTTATTATTATTGTTACTATTGCTAATGCTTATCCTTAAGGAATTGAAAGATTAAAGAATCAAAGCTACAATTAAATACTTATACGATGGAAATTATAACAAAATAATAATACATTATAAAACGATTAAATACAATAAATATACAATAAATGCCTTTAACCATAGTCGTTATTATCTATAGAATCGACGATTTAGATATCCATAGAATCATATAGAATTATTTATTTATACAATTACCCATGGGGAAATTGCATATACATCATTAGATTAGTTTCCGTTTGTTTATTTATATCAATAAAGGATTACACGAATAACGTATAATTATAGATTCATTCATTTTGTTTGCTTTGTAGTTAGATTATATATTGCGTACATAATTTGGGGGGTATATTATATTAAAAGTATAAAGCACATAATAATCACATATTTATAGAACACTATAATCCCACATAGATTTTGGATCTTCCAGGAGTAAATGTATAAACACCCTACTCACTTTTCGATCAACTGGAGCTAGAAAGCTTCGAAGCGCTAAAAGCTTGGTATACTACTAATTAAGTAAGTTTTCAAGATTAATATAAACACTTTATGCGTTATTATACTAATATAGTATTGAATCTTCTCAATTAGTATATTAGTTTTTTTTAGGATTATTTAGATTTATAACTACTAGTATATTATGATATTAGAGATCATTATACTGTAGATCTATGATATTATAAATTATTATATTGTAGATCCTTAAAATCTCAAAGTCAAATGATGATTACATAGAATCACATGAATATAGGTATATTAGAAACGAAAGGATCCTGTATTTAAAGAGATAAACAACAATACAATCACTGTTTTATACCTATACCTTTATCCCTTTCTGATATCATTTCATTATATATTCGTAGCTATCCTCCGTGATAATCACTATATTCGGCAAATATATACTTTGATAAAGCATATGCTTTAATAAGCATATGCATACCACGCATTTAGCGTGATATACCCCTTAGATTATGTACTCCGTATATAATCTAATTACAACGCAAACAAAATAAATGAATCTACAACTACGCGTTATATAATACTTTGAAATAAATAAACAAACAGAAAATAAACTAATGATATATACGCAATTTCTTTTACGGGTAGTTGAATGAGTATAATTCCATATAATTCCATGGATACTTGGATTGTCGATCTTATATGCGGCAATGATTATGATTAAAGGGATTCATTGTGTATTTGTTAGATTTAATCGTTTTATAGCATATTGTTATTTTGTTATAATTCCCATCGCATGGATATTTAATCATAACTTTGATCCCTTAATCCTTCGATTTCTCAAAGACAAACACCAACAATAATAACAACAATAACAACCATACCAACAATAATACTACTAACAACAATACCACCTAACAATATGCCTCGCCGTAGCCGCAATTCCCGGGCCAGGAATCTTTCCTGTACTCGGGAAACTCTAGTTGCCTTCCGCCGCTATATCTTTTCTTCCCTTTTTCCTTTTTCTTTTGCTCTTGTTACTCCTTTTGCTCCTTTTTCTTTTTCTGCTTTTTCTTTTTCTCTTAATTCTTTTGGATCGTTCCTAGGATTCTCTCTCCGCACCCCCATTCCTTTTTCTTTTTGTCCTTATTATTGCCTTTTATCCCTTTGTTCCTTTTTTCCCTATTTTTCCAATTCTTTTCCTTTTTGTCCCTTCCAAATCGGTTTCTTTAACGAAAGTGATAACGAAGATAAAGATAAAGATCAAAGTGAAAATGAGAATAAAGATTCTTTGCTTTATCAAGAAATAAGTACTATAATCATTTTAGCAATACATCATTTATATTTTATAGGATTCTAATAAGGATCTAAATGAATTGAACAATAAAGAGTTTGAAGTAGTATTTTCCATTTTTATTATTTCTTTTATCCCGATTCCCTGTACTCTCGCCAAAAAAACTCGGTTTAAAAAGCCAAGGAATCTCTATCCATATATACAATATATAAAATCGTTGATTGTTAAACAAGGAGATGGGATTTGCTATAAAAACGCAGATTCTCAAAGAATTTAATGTTATTAATGTTTTATGTATATATATTGGCTTTTGCCGATATATTTGTATACAATAGCGAATAATTTTTTGGTTACGAAAACCAATAACAACAAAAAAGTATAATATTTCTTTTTCGCTTTATATTATAATTACTAATTATATGATTATAGGAAATAAAGCGTTTTCAAGTTGCTTTTCGAAACGTTCTAAAGTATATCGATCTTTAAATGGTTTCGGAGTTGATATAAAGTATATCTATATTAAAAACGAATTCTTTTGAAAGCAAGTATATTTCGAAGGATTATTTTGCAACAACAAAAATGAAAAGAAAAAGGAAAAAAAAGAAGATAGGTAGTAATGATGATGGAAAGATTGCTTGAAGATAAGCTTCTTTAAAGTAGTGGAATAGAGAGTGGGGTATAGGGTAATGGGGTATATAGAGAATATTGTAATATTAATTTTTTGTTGATTATATTGATTATGATCTAAATACTATATGATTCTTAATTATTCGATAATCTTTATAATTCGATTTTTAGCGTTTTGTATATTGATTAGTTTAACAAAATGTTCAAACTTTTGTTTAATAAGATTTTTAATAAATCTATCTATTGGTATATCAGTAGTTAATAAATATATAATCAAGAATCGCTTATTAGCGTATTCTTGACAAAGCCATATATTCTGAATATCCATGTATCTAAGTTTAGTAGAGATCCTTTTATTTTTATCAATTATTAATCGGATCGTTTAAATATTATTGCAAAAAATATTAATAAGCTTTTTCATTAATACTTTGATTTTCTTTAAAAGCTTTAATATTGCTATTGCTTTTTTGGTTAATCTTTTTATACTTAAAAGTTTTGTCTTTATAATCGAAATAATAACTATGTTTTGTTTTGTAGCTTTCCATACAATAGTACTACTATACAATATAATTATATAGCTTTAAAAAAATCTCTAAGTAACCGTATCATTTGCAAAGAAAGCATTTGAAAAGGTTATTATTTGAAATATGTAATTATCTTTATAGCAAATAAAGAAATACCGAGATTCGTATAAGTATACGATATAATAATTTATTGCTATAAAATAATCCTTTGAAAAATTAATACTATATTCGCTTAGTTTGAAAAAAAGAAACGCTAAATCGGCTTTAATTGTTATAGCCGAATACAAGATTGATCCAACTTTTTCTTAATATTCCTTTATTTTAGAGAGAGAGGCTATATCTTTATTTTTCTTAAATACTATGATTAGAAATGGTATAATTACTTTTCCTTTTGTAAAACCAAACTTGTAAGCGATTTTATCGATATAAATATCATATATTAGCTACAATTTCTTAAATTATCGATCTCTAGTAATTCGAATCCTTAGAAACCATTGAATATCGTTAAGATCTTTAAACTTATATTTAGCTTTGATTTCATTAATTATTTGATTCTTTTGATATTTATACTTTTTGTAATAAATCATCTGGATATCGTTAACATAGAATAGAATGAATATATAGAAATCAAGAGATATAAAGATACAAGGCTCTTTTTTGTATTTTATCATTTTTAGACTAATGAGTATGCTTATGAACTTTTTATACTAAAATGTAGGGGAGTCTTTCAAATTATACAATGTATGATCGAAAATAATGGATTTACCAGGTATTTTATATTTATCTAGTATATGGTATATAATTGAATTCCTAATGGGATTTTGAGATATATTAACAAAAGTATTCATAATATTGTATTGCTTTGTTTCAAAATTATTCTTTACTATTGTTGTTATTATTATACGAAAGGATCGCGCAGCAAATGTAATTGCGTAAATCGATTCGATTATCGTTATATCCTAAAGATCTTCTTTAATTATTAGTTATGATTTGCAATAATCGATATAGCCGCTTTGATCATTTTTATAAATAAATACTCATTAAAATAAAATAGGCTTTAATTTAATCAATATTGTTTCAATTTCTCGCTAAATACTTCGATTTTGTAATACTTTAATTTCGCGATCACAATTCATTTTGAATCAATATTCAAATATATAAATTTTAAAATTATGAAAGAATCTCGATGGTAATAATGCCGTTAATTTTAGTATTTATAGAAGATTTGTAACCTTGGGTTAAATCAAAAGTGTAATTATCGATTTATATTTTATTGTAGTAACTATTATGTTATATATAGTAATAAACTTATTATTTTGTTTATTTAGTTTATCCTTTTATTTATTAAACCAGAAAATGTTATAGAAATCATTTAATTGTTAAAATTCATTTTTGAATCCGTATAATTAAGCAATTATAATACTAATAAAGATATTAGTTTTATAATGATTATTTGTTTATTAATGCAAACGATTTGAGCGTTTAGTATAGTTTATTGTTTAATGCTTTGTATAATCAAGGACCATATCAATATTGTTAAATATATCGAATTTAGTATACTCTTTAATATTAATATTAAGCCTAAGAATCTCTATCTGTAAAGTATATAACCGTTTAATAGTTTTGTTAGATATAAGTAGCGAAGAAGATCTTTTAAATATATTTCTTTTTATAAAAAGCAACATTGTATCTTCTTTTTCGTTATTAAAAATCGAATGATCATTCGATTTATTGTTTTCGAGAATACTATCTAATATTGATATTAATGGTTTTGGTGAAATTGTTGATTTTTTATAACCAAAGTTTATACAAACTTTTTGTAAATTAATTATTTCGAGCAAGCTTTTATTTTTTGCTATAAGTATAGCTAACAAAGATTTTGGTTTATTAGAAACTAGCGTTGATTTGTTAACTTTTATAATTATATCGGGATTTAACAAAATGCTATACTCATTATTATAAATTGAAATAAATAGCAAGGATTTTGTCATTAGATTCTTTTGATCCTTTTAATCTTTAATTACTTTCGAAATTGAAAACTTAGAATATCTATAATTTATATCAAAAGTATACGTAATCTCAAACTCTTTTTGTATAAGTTCTCCGATAAATTCATTATTTATATTCTTTAAAATAATGTTATTCGACGATTCTACTTATTGAATATCCAATTCGATAACCAAATCCTTAATTACTTGGATTAGTATAGCATTAATAGTTTCGCTATAAAGATCGTTTTTATAAACAAATTTCTTATCGAATTTGATATTTCGTATAATAATAACTTTATCAAGTATAAAGATCTAGATACAAAAGATTGCTATAATAAAAATATATCCGATCAAATATCCAATATATATTTACGGGTTAGTTTTATATTATTTTACCCTAATCTCAGTTTCTTTTTTTTTATCCAAAAAGTACGTATAACAACTATATTTATATATCGCACTTCAATCGGAATATAAATCATTAATGATTTTTTGTAACAATAACGATGAATACTATTTGTAGTATTACTTAAACCAAAAATCAATCATTTCGTTAAAATACTTTCAACCCTTTGTTTTCAATAGATTAATATTATATAGATATATAACAGTAAAAGCGGCTTTTATCTATATTTTATCCGACAATCCAGTTGAAATATATATTTTAATCTATTTAGTGATGATTTCTTACTTTACACGTTCTACTTTTTCGTTAGGTTCATATATAAGGGAAAGGGAGAGTTCAAGTTTTATATCTTTTTTAAAAATCTATTTCTTAAACGCAATATTACCTTTAATCCCTATTATAAATATATTATTATTTTGCTTGATTATTATAATATAAAAACTATATTTACAATAGATTTATATAACGAAATTCTTTAAAACTTTAGAAACTTTGTTATGCGTTTTCTGGATCAATGTAAAAGTAAAGATTTTTCTATTGTATATATCTTTGATTACTAGTAATTATAATATTTTGTTATAAGCATAGAGAAAATCGAACAAATTCCATTGAACCTTATAAAAAGGTTTAAATGATTAATAATTACTAAATGAATATAAAACAATTTGTTTAGTATATATACATAAACAATCGATATATTTCATTCGAGTAATTCTTTTGATCTATACTCTTTTAATTATTTTAACTAAATATTCTAATACTTCTTTGTTAAAATGTTTTAATCTTTTATACTACAAATCGTTTAATTTTAATCGAAGTTTTATTGTTTTGCGTATTCGAAGAAAATGTTTATTAATCTTTTGGTTTTCGATAGATATTATAATACTTATACTTATAGAAAGATTAAATTTATTAAAGTAATTAAAACGAATATTATATTCTAAAAAGATAAAATTATACTTTCTAATACATTAAGCGATAATAATACTATTAACTCGATCGCCGATCCTAACAATAATATTAAATCCATTAAATCAAGTATTCTTGTTATAAAAAAAAGTCTCGAACATAAGATTAATATAAAAACCAGGAATAAACGCAACATTAATTAATATAAGATCTACATTATTTAATAAAATTCCTTTGATTACCTTTTCGTTACAACTAATCACTAACAAGTTTAATGATTCTGTTTCAACGTAATCCGAGATATCGCTAAAAACGTACTTTCCGCTTATTAAAAAACTAGCATCGTTAATAATATACATAATATTACAATTATTCAATAAGGTGCAGTTTGCTAATATATACGTGGAAGTGATTATAAGTGTAGCAAAAGCGCTAGTATATTCGTTCAGGTTGATAATACAAAAAGCAATATTATAAAGATTCTTTTTTTGTAAAGATCTATAAAATTGATTGGTTTAAATAGTAGAAAATTATTCCTTTTTGGTTAAAACGTTTCAAAGATTATTATATTTTTTGTTTTTAATACGTTTATTGATCTTTTTAATTTGCTTTTTATTAATAATCCAAATGAGTTATTCAACGCATTTATTAGTAAGGGCTAGTTCAACTATATAGTATTTGTCCGGCTTATAATAATGGTTTGAATCAACCGGTTGATTTTCTTTACAAAGATAATACTAAATGGCGTTGTTAACGTTGTTGTTTTTAGATTGTCGCTTTGATCCAAATAATTATTGAAATCCTGGTTTTTGAATGGCGAAAGATCCCTTTAACAATGGATTACAATCCATTCGATCGATATAATCTGCGAAAAAACTATCGTATTGTTTTAGAGTAGTAATATAGTATCTTTTTCTGTTTTTAATATTCAAAGTAATTAGTTATTGTTTCAACCAATTTAGCGTTAATTTGTTTAATACTTCCAAGAATTGTTTATATCTATAAATTTCTTTAATTTTCAAAAAATTGTAAGCCAATACTTTGATATAGAGTGATTCTTATTTTTTATATTATTTAATCGGATCGATCTATTTATTGTATATATTATTCAAATGATCGATATATTTAGTTTAAATAGTTTTTAAGATTATTGAATTAATAAAAGCAATCTTTATATATAGATAAGCAATAATTTGTTTCAGAGTATGGTTTTGTATAGTATTCTAAAAGATTTTCAAAGTATAGGATAAATTGATTGTAGATATAATCCAATTGAACATATAGCGGAAATTATTATGATTTTGGTTGTATTTACTTTTTTAAGTTTTATAGATCTTTTTTATAAATAAGAAAGTTTTTAAAAGATTCTTCAATATAGTAGAAACAGGATCTATAAGAAGTTTAAGTTTAAGCATTTTATTCATTTCGATATCAATAGCGTATCGATTGTAGGCTTTAAAATCTATAGCATATTGATTATAGTATTTATAATTCTTTTTAAAAATTATAATGTTTATGAAAAAGGCTTAGGGTGGATTAACGCTTAACTAATCACAAAATTGGTAATTGAGAGAGTTAGGGGTATCCAAATCAATATTGTTCTAGATATATTTAAAGTAACTAACGTTTTTAAATGATAGATACTAAAGGGACCAATCCGTTCGATTGTTAAAAATGATATTTGATATAATGAAAAGAATGATTCTAAAGGATAGGAATGTAATAAAAAATGATTAAGGATTAAAAGGAAAAGAGAAGTTGTATGATATCGATATTCGAATTGTAGTTGTTGTAGAGATTTCGAGCACAAACCGGGCTTATAATTATCACGGAGAATAGCTACGAATATATAATAAAGTGATATCGGAAAAGGATAAAGGTATAGGTATAAAACAGTATCACAGAGGATAGCTATGAATATATAATGAAATGATATTAAGAAGGAATAAAGATATAGGTATAAAACAATGATTGTATTGTTATTTATCTTTCTAAATACAAGATCCATCTACTCCTTATATATTATATATAAGTGATTATACGTAATAATATGTGATCATTGTATAGCTTTGTAATTATAAGGATCTATAATACTTTGATCTATAATATCGGTATAGATCATCGTATTCTCGTATATAAAGTTTGGATCTTTGTAGAACAATGCGTTATATTACTTTTAGCTTTGTAAATCAACAAGTAATTAGTACTCTTATGCATCTATTAAAGTAAAGGTTAAAAGCTTTCAATAATTCTAATTTTAGCAATCCCAAAAAGGTTAATAAACTTATGCTTTTATTGCTGGAAGATCCTTAAGATCGCTGTGTACAACAAACATATGCTTCGACAAAACACGTGCTTCAACAAGCACGTGCGTACCACGCATTTAGCGTAACAAACAGTAATTGTATTATTGTCTCTCCTTCTAAATACAAGATCCATCCACTCCTTATATATTACATATAAGTGATTATACATAATAATACGTAATCATTGTATAGCTTTGTAATCATAAGAATCTATAATACTTTGATCTATAATATCAATATAGATCATCGTATTCTCGTATACAAGGTTTGAATCTTTGTAGAACAATGCGTTATATTGCTTTTAGCTTTGTAAATCAATAAACGATTAATACTTTTATACATCTATTAGAGTAAAAGCTAAAAGCTTCCAATGATCCTAATCTCGGCAATCCCAAAGAGGTTAGTAAGCTTATGCACCTATTGCTGAAGGATCTTTAAGATCGCTGTATTCGACAAACACATGCTTCGATAAAGTACGTACTTCAACGAGCACGTATGTACCACGCATTTAACGTGACATATAGTACCTCAAAAACTTCGATATATATTTTTTGGTTCAAAATGAAAAAGAATATCTTGTTACTAAATATATCTTTAATAATTAATAACCAGAAAGCGCTAGTATACTCATAAAGAAAATCAAAAAGATCTTATTAGATTTTATAAAAAAGTTTTAAAGAAGAAGAATTACTAGATTTATATAAAACGATTTGCTTTGTATATATAATTATTATAGTGATAGAGTATATATATTGTTTAATATGCTAGAAGTGATATATGTATTCTACTAAGTATATGAGATGGAGACACTTAATTAGGTATAGCGCTATACGTAATTACAACAGTCCCTTTATAATCGAATTCGATCATCAGAATCATATAAAAAAAAAGCTTTTTAAAAGGCGTTTTTGAAGGCTTTTTGAAGTGCTTTTTAATGTTAATGATTTTATATTTCCTAAACCTTTATATAAGCCCAAAACATATTTTGATTGATTTATTCCAAACCCAAAAATCTGTACAATTAAACATTTTATAGAAACAATCATTTCTTCTACTACTTTCGATTTCCTAGCGTTATATATATATCCCAAAGCCTTATTAACTTTCGCGACGATAATTTATTATTATTGTAATGTTTACGTTTCTTTTTGGAAGTTCAATATTCTATAGCTATATTGTATTGCGATACAAAAGCTTTTCTAACGCTCTTCGAAATCAAAACCAAGCCCTTTGCTATGGATTAAAAATCCAGGGTAGATCAATTGTTTCGTTAAAATATTAATTCTTTATTCAAAACCAGGAATCTACACCATTTGTAATTTTTTGTTTTCGATTATATCTTTTTGTATAAAATGCCATTGTATACCAATATACTTAGCTTTGCTATGGAATTTGTTTTCTTACATCCAATCAATATTGCTTTTGTTATCGCAATACAATGTAAATATAAATGATTTTGAAAAGGTTTATTTATTTAAATCGACAATTAGTTTTTCAAGCTATGTAACCTTTTTTGCATCCTTATTTGCGGCTATAATCTCAATTTCCATTGTACAAAATGCTGTAGATTTTTGCCTATTTGAAAACCATATTATCGCGCTTTCGTATCGAATAATAATTACTTTTTATATCGATTTTCGGTTCGCTTTTAAGCCCCATATAGCATTTGTAAAAATATTATAAAAATATAGCAAATACCGCAATCGATTCGAGTAAATTGTATCAACGTCGATTATATTATCAAGGAATTCCAGGAAATGATTTGCAAGGATTAAATGCTTTTTTTCAAAAGCATGCATTACTTTTGCGAACTAATTAATTGGGAATGTAAGATCGCTTTTTGTTCTATTTATTAAATAAATCCCTAATTCAACAATTTGTAAATATAAAGCTTTATCGCTTTTGTTAAATAGCTTTGCTATTGTAATTGGTTTTAGTATAATACTAGCAGGGAAAGGAAGATTCCGAAACGTTGGATTGTAGATTTTGAATTGTTCCAAAAGCTTTTTGATATACGCTCTCTAGTATATTTTGAAAGATCTCTAAACTCTATTCCGCTCGATTTGGATTTTTAAAAAGATTTGTATTGATCCAAGATTTTTATACTTTCATTTTCGACTTATAATCTTTTTGATTGTATTGATTGCAAATTGTAATCCCAATATTAATAAATTGTCTATATAAAGTAAAATGTATACTTTTTTTCTAATAAACAAATTGGGATCTACTAATAAAGCTTATAAACCTATACTTTTAAAAAACAATTTAACCGCTTGCTATCATACTTTCGAAGCTTATTTCAACTCGTAAAATGATTTCTTAAGTTTGAAATAATTGTTAGTAAAATTCAAAGCAAATACCTTTTTAAAGAATCATAAAATCTTCATTAAAATCTTAGTATCGATTAGTTCTTTATTTAAAAACGTTATATCGATATCCATATTATTGATTTCTAGATTCTTTTCCGCTGTTTTGGCAAAAAGGGCTTGCAATATAAAATATCTTGCAACTTCTATAAATATTTCTGTAAAATCGATTTCATACTTTTGCAAAAATCCTTTAATCACTAATCTGGCTTTTTTTCTTTCTAGTTTATTATTTTGATCAAGTTTGTTTTGTAAAACCCATTTAAATTTCAAAAGTCTTTTCCCTTTCAAAAAGGATCTATTAATTACTTCAAAAGTGTTATTGTTTTTTAAATTAATCAATTCTGTTTTGATTACTTTTATTTATACTTTAAAGTTCGAATTTAAAGCGTTCTCCAGATCGATAACTTTAATATTGGCATTTGTATACAAATGTATTACATTAAAGTTTTTTGTAAAGTATTATGCTTTTCTTTCTACAACTTCTTTAGTTCCAGTTCGAGTTTGTAAACCGCGAGCTGTAGCTATTATAAAAAAAGCCTTTTCTAAGTGAAGATTCTATATAAAATCATTTTTGTCTAAATCTATAAAAAGATCTAACTTTTTATTTTTATAGTTTAAGTTTATAAGAATTCCTGATTGTTTTGATTTAACATTTGAACTTATAAAAATTCTTAATCGTTTTGTATCAACATTTAAATTTCTAAAAACTTTTATTTATTTCGTATTAACGCAAGTCCTTTTCTAATTTCGTTAACTTTTTATAAATTGATTTTCTATTTGATTCGCTTTTCTTCTCGATTTTATCGGAATCTCTTTATAATTTAATATATTTAAATCGTTTTTCAATGAGAATCTATATTTATCAAAATCAACATCTACTATTTTTATTATCTTTAAGGTAAAGAGATTAAAGAGTTTGTAAATTTGGCTTTTTTTCATGTTAACAAAGAAATGTTTTTTTTTTAACATTTTTGATTCAAATTTTTTTGTAGTTTGCTTTAATTATTGAGGATTATATGCGAATACCGTATATCCAAATACTTTTAGCTTTTGTAAATCTAACTAACGATAATTGTAAACTTCAAAAAGCGTTATAGTTTTCGAAAGCGTTTTAGCTTCTCTAAAAGGTAATGTTCTTGTAAAAAACCGATTCTTCAAATAAACAACGTACAATATTGTAATTTCCCATTGAATCGAAAGCATTCTTGATTTTGCTAAAAAACTTCTTAATATAGCATTTATATCCTGTATTTTCTTTTTAACGACGCCGTTCATAGCGTGCTTTCTTGAAAAAAAAAGCTCAAATTGTATACCTCTCTTTGAAATCTCTATTTGGAAAACGGTTTCAAACTCGCCTTTGCTATTGTTGGCATATATTATAACGATTTTGCCATTAAATTTTGTTTCGATCAATTTGAACAAATCCAAAAGTATTGATATAATTGTAGCCGCGGATTTATCAAGAGTATATTTGATCCATATAAGCTTCGTAGTATTATCCACAATTATTATAAAGTATTTGTTGCTCGAAAAGAATTGTAAAAGGGAAGAAGGTAAGGGGTGAAAACAACAACCAAAAACAACAAAAAGAATGGCTTTCTAGGAGAGAGCAACACAACAAAAAAGGAGTAGGGGTTAGGGTCAACTAAAACGGTTATGGACGACGGAGGAGGGAAAAATAATCAGGATGGATAGTTTAGATTATAATGGACATATACATAATCAAGAAAGAGAATGGTAAAAAAGATAAAACTTAATAAACAAAATATAATATAGTGATCTAAGATACAGAGTAAAAAGAGTATAAATACTCCTTATAAGAGGCGAGGTTACGTGAGGGTGTTAGGTCCGAATGGTCGGAGCCATTCTGCAGTCTCATAGAATGTTTTTTAAATTCCAAAGAAATTATAATAAAAACAATATAAAATCGTAAACGTTTTAATAATCATATATTTATTGAAATGCTTTCTTATTCTTTTTGTTAAACAAAGTAAATATATCGATCTTCTTGTTGATTTTCGTTTTCTTGATAATTTTAAGCTTGTATACACTTTTGAAAGCTTCCAAAGTTGATTGTAATTGAAATGACCAAGTCAACAATATATTAAATTGAATATAGATTCGTAAAGATCAATATCATTTATAACAGCAAACTTTTTAAATATAAGATTAGCAAATTGTAATACAAAATCTTATACAATATAATAGCCAAATACTTTCTTTACTGCAAATTTCAATTAGTCAAATTTCCAACAAAACGTTGATTCTTTTTCGAAAATTATTTTACATCCATTTTTGATGAAAAGATTAATAGAAATCAATTATATTATCCCAAATTTCTTTATATACTATATATCGAAAAGTGTAAATCTGTTAATTTGTACATTTCCGCATATTACATTTAAAGCAAATGATTTATTCGCAATTCGAACTTTTTGTAGTATAAGCCATTTTGTAATGTTATTCAAAACTTTAAACTAGCTAATAAAGTAATAAAAAGCTTTTAAATCGAGCATTTACTTTGAATTGTTACCATTTGCTTAAAAAGAGATATCAAAATAATGGAAAAAAATATAATTGCTATTTAATACTATATTTGCTTTTACCTTTTTAAAACCAGAATCTTCGTTATTTGCGGAAACCTTATAAGCACATTTTTCATCTTTTTTTAAATATACAACACTCCTTTTTGAAATATCCATACTTTTTACAATAATGACATTGAACCTTTTCGACTTGAAATGATTTATTTCGATTATATAATCTTTTTGATTTTCCTTTACAATTATCTCCACGATCATCTTTTTTACCGTAATTATTTCGTTTTTCTTTATTTAAGGATTCCGCAATAAATATAATAGTTTTAGCTAACTTTTCGATTGTTTGAAAAAGCGCTATAACCTTTTTCAATGTTTTTTTAAGTATATAAATGTGAATAAAAGTCGCCGTTTATGCACTATACGTTAATATATATACCAAAAATATATTTGTTACCATTTTATTTGTTATTAGTGCTTTTACACTAATAAATGCTTATTGATATAATTTTAATCTTATAAAAAAGGTTTAAATAGTTTCGTTTTTGTAATCAAACTTTTCTTTCAAAAACGATTTTATTATATTTGTTATATAAATAATGTTAAGAGTTCGATTATAAATCGATAACTTCTTCCAAACATTAACAGGATCTATACTAACATAACCCTCTTTTACTATATTGCGATAGAAAGATGTAAGTTCTAAAGCTATAATAATCATAGCGATACTCTTCCTCTTTATAAAAGAAGCTAATTTCTTTTCAAATTCTACTTTCAAAATAATTATCCTTTGTAGTATTACATTTACAATCCCTTAACGATCTTTTGTAGTAAATCCATCTATTATAGGCTTTTTTGAAAGCTTGAAAACAGATTGTTTTTCTTTGTTAAATATAATATCATAGCAATTCGCGTTTGTAAGCGTTATCAAGTAAAAATCGTAGTAATCCGTATAATTGTTTTTTGTAAAGATAATAATAAAACTTCATTTAATTATAATTACGTTTAATATAATAATATTGAAGAGATATTAATAAAAAAAATGAGGTTTTTAATGAAAATTTCGATGATGAAAATGATAAAAATGATGAAAATGTGATTTTTCCGGCGGAAATGGATGGAAAAGCGATCGTTTTCTTCGGAAAAGACGTATATTATCGTTTCAATCAATAAGATGATAATCAAGTTGCTTCAGTGAATGTGCAATACAGGGTCATAATCTATTGTAGTGGTAGAGTGTGTATATTGTTTAATATGCTAGAAGTGGCATATATGTTCTATTGAGTATATGAAATGGAGACACCTAACTAGGTATAGCGCTACATGTGATTACAACAATAATAGTATAATCAACGCAATCGATCTTAGCAATTCCTTTAATTCTAACTTCTCTAGCTATACAAATTAAATACTCCAAAGTTTTTTTGTTTAAATATTCTGCTCTTTTATATCAAAGCTTGCTAGAATCCTTTTTTGGGATAGATTGATTACGTAAGCGTTGATACAATTGGTTGATTTGATAAGAAACAATCGAGTAAACTATTACAATACGATTTACAAAAATAAAGAAAAAGTTAAAAGAATAAGAAAAAGAAATAGGTTTGTATTTAATAATAATTAGCCTATACTTTCGAATACAATTGGCCAATATATGGCTATTCTTTACAAATCTAATTTTTAATATATCGTTGCTACTACAAAACCACGCTCCCTTTTCCTTTATAAGAAATTTTGAAATTAGATTAATATAAAAACTTGGTATAAAAGCTATGTTGTTAAGTACCAAATCCCTAGTATTAGAACTAAACTTGTTGTATAGAAGGTTTTTGAATATGCGAATGCTTTTATCAAAAACAGAAAAAAAAATGGTTGTAGATTCAATAAAATCGTTAGCATTTGCTGGTCGATATATACCCCCGTTTAAAAGTTTAATATTGTTAACCAAATGCAAAGCATTACAGTTGTTAAAGAAAATGCTCTAAGAAAAGTAATAAAGAGAAATTAATGAAACGGAAAAGTATATACTATTGGTATCTTTAGATTTTATCAACGCAATATTAATAATAGTTGTAGAGAAAGGGAGGAGTTTCGATTTATCTTCTTTATTAGTAGTATTAAAGTTATTAGTAGCATTTAACTAACCTTTCTTCTTTAATACTTTGTACAAGTTCTTTCATTTTGAATCTTTTAAATATGCTTTGATATCTTAAATCTCGATATTACTCAGCGTAACTTTGTGCTAAATATTACTTTTAAATGTAAAAACTTATTGTAAACAATAGTATACGTTAATAGTATATCAATATCTGCAAAAATCAATGTATTTGTAGCAAAAGCATTTGGATTTGTTGTTATTATTAAAAGATTTGTTATTAAAATAAAAAGCTTTATTAAAAGAAAAAGTATTAAATAAAAAAGAATTGAATAAAAAAGAATTAAATGAAATCGAGTAATTTAAAAGTGTAATATAAGCTTTTTTAGAAAGTGCTCTTTCAGCGTTTTGCATTAATAAAAGAAAATCTCGCTTAATTTGTTCAAAAATAAAAGGCTTTTCGTTAATGTAAAAAAAAGTAATAATAATTCTTTGTTGTATATCTTTAACCTAATAAAGATCGAACTTTTTGATTGCGACAAAGAACTTTTTAATAGTTAATAATCCTTTAATATTAGAAATATTGTAGATTATCGCTTTTTGGTAAGCAATTCATTACTTTTGAGCCTATTTAATGCTACTAGTCTAAGCAACGATAGTAAATGCAAATATATTAAAGTAATCCTTTTGAACTTTTGTAATGGTTTGATTGTTAGTAGAGCAGAAACGTGATTTAAAGTAGCCTATTATTTGTCGAAGTGTATAATCATTTCTTGTATTTATTTGAAAATCCATTAAATAAATAAAATTAATTGTTGTAATTATCCAAATATATATATCCCGGTATTTTTTGTATTTCAAATTATATTCCTCTTTATGGTTACAATAATCGGCTTTCCGAATCGTATACTCCTTTAAAGCATTCTTCGAAATCAAGTAACCAAAATGTTCGAATCGAATTAAAAAAAAAGCTTTCGATTTTGAGGCTTTTTCTATAGCAACGTTTAAAATAAGCTCTACAATAGTAAATTTATATTTAACGATATTTTTTACAAATTTTGTAATATATTCGCAATTCAATTGATTAGCTATTGTTTCAAGGGTAAAAAAAAAAGGTTTTAGAACAATCAATTAATCGATAAACTTATAGTTAGGTGAAAACTTAATATTAGAATTGAAAATGCTTCAAAGGTTGTACAAAGCATAAAGACTTTGTAATCCGATATACCATTCTGGTTAATCATTGCTAATATTAAGCTTAACAGGAACAAACGCTATAATAAAAATGGTAGGGTTTAGATAAAAACTAGTAATAGAATTTAAAAGTATTAAAGAGATAAAAAGAATATAAAAATCGTGAAAATATTAATTAAAACGATAGCAAAATATTAGCAATATTAAAAGCTAACCGGGCTTATAACTATCATACAATAGTATAATATAAATCACAATAGTAGGAATCGAAAAACAATACAAAAGTATGGTTTAATAGTGTAGATAGTGGAAACTAGATTTATATAATAGAGAAAAACTTGATTAATTTAACCTCAAACTTTAATAGTTAAAGGTTTATATATAAATATAATATAAGGTAGTAATAATGCTTTGATAAAAATATTACCTTGGTAAAGGATACATAGCCTTTACTATGGTAGGGCTAGTATACCCAAATACGGATAAGTAAGAGAAGTAAGGAATGTGCTAGAAGTACAGGAATAACACCAGGGATAGCCATATCCCGTGACAATAAAGTATTCAATTATACAGATTTTTGGGTTTGGAATGGATTAATTAGAATGCGTTTTGGGTTTATATGGAGGTTTGAAAGATACAGAATCATTAGTATTAAAAAGCACTTCAAAAAGCCTTCAAAAACGCTTTTTAAAAGGCTTTTTCTTTACGTAATTCTGATGGTCGAATTCGACCATAAAGGGGCTGTTGTAATCACGTGTAGCGCTATACCTAGTTAGGTGTCTCCACCTCAT
>NGKF01000017.1:327794-349545 GCA_002162555.1 Monilinia aucupariae | reverse complement strand
TATACCTAGTTAGGTGTCTCCACCTCATATACTCAGTAGAACACATATGCCACTTCTAGCATATTAGACAATATACACACTCTACCACTACCATAAGGATATTACTGGTGCTACTCTTTTTCACCAAGGCTATTATATGTGCTAGATTTGTTCATTGCTCGTGTGCATTCGTGCCGAGAGGACAGTATAATCTTAAGAGTACAGAGGTGAATTAAAGAGGGGCATTATGGGCATCTATTATCGTTAGTTCAATGAAAAGAGCGCCGCAATGGGTGAATTGGCTTTTAAATTTCCAGTTTCTATCCCATGCCGGCTGTATACCCTCACTTGCCAGGTCGAAATCTTCCAATATTCAAGAGCCGCGATGTCATTATATTTGAAAGGTATTAGTTATGTAAGAGGCTCTATAGTCACACGTTTTAGAAGGAAAATTCCTTCTGGACTGGCTTGGTTACGACGATAGTGTTTGAACTTATACTGTTGTTCCTTTTTGCAGATAGGGGCGGCGGATGAAATAAGATAGGAGTGCTATTGCCTTCTCTTGGAATCATCAGACGGGAAACTGGTGGTCATATATTGAATTTCAAAGATTTATTGACAGCATTGAGACCTAACTATCGGTAAATAAACCCGACTGACAACAATAAAGCTAGAAACTTTATTGAGCCATCTCCAATCCCCTACTCCAACCTCAAAGTTCCCAAACCTAGCATAGGCATAGATAGCTTTCCCAAAGTAAACTTTCTTCGTTATAATTTCCATAGCGCTCGTATCCTTCAGCGAAACAATCTTTGACGCAAGTAGAAACAATTTATAAACGCCCCTTCAAGATCCGTTGGTTGTTTATTCCGCTTGATTTTTGATATCCAATGAGCTAACATTATAGTCGTCAATATCCCGCAAGTGTGATTGTTTTCATTTTTTCCTTTCTTATGATTCACCCCCCAAGCAATAATATCCAAGGAGTGAAGACGATTCTTCTATTTAAGTATCTGTCAAACCTATTCGTAAAATGATCAAGAAAACGAATAGACAAAGCTTCATTGCTAGTAGGAAATTGAACAGTCGATAGTGGATTATAGATTCAACGTTGCAGCAACTTCATCATCTTGACCATAACTTGCGCCAGAAAACAAGAGAAGAGCAGTTGAAATCTTGTGGTGAGATCTGAATATTGACAATGGTAATCAGCGCTTAAAAATGATAATGCGAACCCGTAAAGCCATGTGACAGCACTGGATTCCCTTGTGCTCAGATGAAAGTCTTGTATATCATGTTGTAAGCTTTTTCCACAAACTGCTTTCTTCTGTCCAGATATTGAACATACTCCAGCACCCATGCTTCAAGAATTCTTTTGAACTGCGTCATGGTGTCCAAAGAACATCAGGTGCAGGGACACATACTGTTGAAATACCCAGATTACGTCCTGAAAAGATCCGTGCTCTTGAATGCCGCTTGATAAATAAGGTAACTGTCACTTCCCCTCTATGTCTGAATCTTGGAGCTCCTTGGGAGCGGGACTGGCATATTTACTCGAACTGATCTCTTATATTATTTGCCCCGATGCAACACATATATGGGTTGATCAGAATTTTCGAAATGAAAAATATAAACAAGACCATTGATGTACAAAGGATGGAACTTATTCTCGTTCACCCGAAATTTGCTCCATTCATACGTGATAACCCATCTGTTCCCTACTTTTTCTCCAATATCAAAATCTAACCCCCTGTCATCACCATCACAGATTCTCGCAAGTTGCATCACTATGTCTTCCCGCATACCTTTATCAGAGCGCCCAAGCAGAATGAACCCTTGAATATTTATCATGACTTGAGCTCACGAAACCTATGTGTTGCTTGAGTAAGGGGAGAAATTATGAGCCAAGCTGAATTTACCTGATGTTAAAACTGTATTGGGTGAATATCATCCCATCTCAAACTCGAGAACACAATTTGAGCGATCATAGATTCATTTGAATATAAACGACAACGACTGTATCCCCAATTTCATCGAGCCTTGTTCATTTTCTTTTTTTTTCAAAATTGCAGTACAAAGTAAATGTATGATATGATCAACTGCAAGTCATATTTCCTATACATATTAACAGTTTCGGCATAGCTGCTGGTGGGGTATTTCGGGTTTAGTGGCAACCATATTGTCAAAGATTACAGCACATATTTATATATTGCCCCTATCTCGCTTACGACTGGAAATTCCCCCTTTTATTTCTGAATCCGACGGAATTCACCTACATCAATCACATAAGACCAATATGAAGGTACTTCATACAAATTTAGCTCCAGTAGATGATTATGATAAGTTCTATATTCATTTCTAATTCACAATTCACCCCTCTCGTCTTCATATACCCGCACTTCCGAATCTTTCTCAAGAATAACCATCCATTTCTAAAACACAGCTACAAGTTTCACTTGGGTGCCTACCAGTCAACTTCCAAGCTCAAATTTACAACGTTTTCTGCTATCGTTATTTTTCCCGAGATTTTTCCCGAGATTTTTCCAAGCTTATAGAAGTTCTATTGCGATGATGTTTCAACTCATCACTTTAATCCACGAGAGCTAATAATATACTGCTAATTATCCTCTCTTCATTCTCACCCGAAGATACTTATACAACAGAGATATCTCCATTACAGAAAAAACATGTCAATGATGAAAAATGCCATGAAAGTATCCTACCACGATGATAGACTTAATATCGGGATATCCCAGTATACACTAAAGTGTCTCTATAATCATCCCATTTCGAGCGCATTACAAGTATTTTCCCAAGTCCAAATCTTCACAGTGTTCTCTTTTCAATGAGCTGGAAAATTCTAGATCCTATCTGAAATCGTTGAAAGAAGATTGCTGCGCTTAAATTCAACTCTTGAACAATTGTCATTGGCGTCATTGCCCTGTTAAAGGTCAATGCTATACAATTATATGGCAATCTTAGCTCTCAAACACCTTGATCCTCTGATTCTCCTCGTTCCTCCATGTGGCGCTACACTAAATCAGCTCTCACTCCATACATAGCTATTCACTTTGCTTTCGCTATTGTTTTCAAGATGTTCCGAAAACACCAGCAAGATGGTTACATAAACAACAAACTTTCAACTTGAGCAGCTCTTTAAACTACAAACGAAAGTGTTATCTATATCAGAAAAATCACAATTGTAAGCTTCAGAGTTTTACTTCAAGTATAGAATGTTGTATACAATACAAGTGCAGTAAAGCATTCAAATCTTCAAAGCATTGATTTATCTTCGCCGAAAGCAATAAGCGATTATACCATTTTATTATTCTTCAATGAGATGAATCTTAAGAATACCATGGGACAAGGAAAGTTTTTTAACGGCAATGATTGTTTCTTAAGATTATCAATATGAAAAGAAGATAAATACAAAGATTTATGTATCAGTAATATAATAAATTCGAAGTTTCATCTTATTTTCTTGGAAGCCTGTTCGCAAAATTTAGTTTTTTTTCCATCTATATATACAGAAGAAATTCCCATTGCACTAGCCAGGTTTTAAGTCTTCGAACAGATTCTTCAAATGCAATTAAAGTGAATGCCATGAACTGCAAACAACGGATTTGATTGAAACACATGAATCAGAAGAAATTTCAACCCCTCTATGTCATCATTGCAAAGTCTTTTTGACAATCCACCTCGAGGAACTCCTCAATCATACAAGCCTGCCCTTCTATCCACCTCTACATTAGTCTTCGCCTGTGGCGTAGACAGCTTCACCACTCTGAGAATCTCTTACAGTACCTGCCTTCAATACCTACGTACAAAAGCCCATTGACTTGCCTCTCTATAACTGTCCGAGGACTGCAAACCATCATTGGCTGGAAAATCCCCTCAACTTTCAGTGGCAGAAACCACTGACTAGGAAATGTGCTGCAAGACTGATATTGTATTGATTTTAGCAAGCCGGAAATTATAAAGCAGGTTATAAGTCCTATCATGCCATTAGTAGTAATAATTCATAATCGATTTGATCTATCTATAGCTATAACTACTCAGATCATGCGATCCGTTTATAATATATACAATAATAAATGTTTTATAAGGAAAAAGTAAAAGAAGCTCTTAAAGTACAAAATAACCTTTTATCCTCCGGAAGATCTCCGAATTGCTTATAGCTACCGTTTGTCCTATCAAACACTAATAACTTGTAATATCAACAAGTTGAAAACATTCTATCCTTTTTGTTAATTAAGATTAGTATATCGATTTGCATAATCGTTACGAATTAAAAAGTGTATTCTCTCCTTTTAACTTGGATTCGAAAGTAATTTTCTTTTTTTTTGCACCCTTTTCGCATTCTTCTCCTATTGCATTTGTATTCACTTCTTTTCCATTCACTTCTTTACCCTTTATCTACACCGTTCCGTAAATGACCTTACTCTTCGTTAATTTCGTTGATGAGGTTGAGGATGAAGCTGAAGGAGCCAAAGTCGCTGCCAGCTTCTTTGACGATATGTAGGGCGTTGGTCGGTTAAAGGGGGGGGATTCTGTGGTGGTTCGGGGGGTGTCACGCCATGATCGCCATTAAATTCAAGTGGTAATAGATGACAGAGACAGCGTAAGATGGGAGTGTTAAACTCCTGCACAAGACGACAGCAATAAACATAGGTGAATGAATAAAAAAAGTTACAAATTTATGACAGTGAGATTGTGAGGATGCTCGCACCTTCAATCCGCTACGCCCATCAAAACCTCTTAGGGATGTGTAAGAAGAACTCCATATAGCCAGGACATATTGAATCGCATCTCTCTCGAGAAACAAGAAGGCTTCTAAGAGGTAACGTACGGCTTTTCCAATTAAACCTAGACCCAAAATTTATATGTTTAAGTAAGAAATCCAACGTCTAAATACCCCCCAACACACTATTCTCCTTTCTTAGTCTTTACCGTTCTTTTACACCCCCCACAAAAATCAAAAGTATTCATTCATTTTTCATTAGATATCAAGATCTCCATTATATAAACACCTACGCATTTCAAGCTTTCACATCTTTGCATGAATATCAAATCAAAGATCAAGTTGCAGAATGTCAGATACACTCGAAAGTTCTGGAGTTATTATGAGTTATATACGAGTATTATGGGTGAATTAGCATCATACACATATTACACCAGAAATAAGAATGTCGCTAATAAATATCGCACCAAAATATTACAGCAAGAGATCAACGACGGCAATGAAAAGGTTAAAAATGATAACAGATAAATCAGATCATCTGGGTCATCAAAATTACAAGTTCAAAAGAGCTGAGAGATTGCGGGAGATATAGCAGATGAGTCAACTTCCGCTCTGCAGAGTTGTTGTCGATCTGTTTTGTCCCCCCTTGAGTAGAAATCAGAAGGAAAGCTAACGACGTATTTATCTTGAATATTGCAAACTTTACGTATCCATGCTCATGATATTGATTAAATACCGCCATCAAAATCGGAAACCTTGAGCTGTTGCCCCGTCGAATTTGATTCAGGAAAGTGAATCTTGTAATTCCATTCGTATGTGCTTGCAACTTTTCAAGGTACTTCGAAAGCGTGCCCATGAGCTATAGTAAGGTAGAGTTATTACAAATATACGAGACAACATATATATACTCGAGTATATCAATTTCTACAGACAAAAGATGCTAGGATTTCTATCAAGGATGACTATAACGAGAATCAAAAAAAAGCCTCCCAAAACCCCAAATATCTCCTCACATACCCCTAAGAACCCCCAACAAGCTTTCCTGAATCCAAATATCTTCAACTCGAAGTACTTGACCATCTCCAACCGTACTAGCATCATGAGATCTTCTCAATGTTATTCGTGCCGGCATATATTTCAAGTTCCTCTGGTCAGAAAAGCTGACATGCCTCTTATATAATGATCTCGAGACTGAATAGATGGTAAGTTTCTATTCATACGATGGATCACCAAAGGGGAGATACTTTCCAAGACTGGAACACAGATCATGGAGAATCGACACATACTTGTATTGAATGATTGAATAACTGATCAGTAGTTGAGACAGTCCTGAGTATCCAGCGCTTGACTAGCATCTCACCTCTCCAAAGAACTAATGAGCACTTCAATACCCACGCCAACGTCAAGAAATCAACTACACACCTTGCAATATAGAAGAAGTCAATATTCATCTCTGGAAACTACTCGTATGCTTGATGCCTCGGATGATAATAACTAGGCTTTGAATAATATATGTTATTTCCAAGATCAGTTTCTGTAGCCAAATTCTTGAAGCAAAATCCATCATAGATATAAAGCCAAGATCATTACTCTATACTCGTAGTTCGCCTTTCTTTCCGCATGGAAGAGTCTGATTAGGTTGCTTTGTCTACTACTGTACATATACTCGCACTACATCTACTCTACATACACCTATAAGATACATATACGCATACCAACTCCGCATACCAATCCCAAACATACAAGCACCCGAGGGTTTCAGATTGAAGCTAGAGAATGACGACTCAGTACGCAGTTCACGCGATCCTGACGATATCAATATCAATATCAATATCAATTTTTTACTTCTACTTCTACTTTTACTTCTACTTCCTCTTCCACCCACAAAACCCATAAAACCTACAAAACCCATCATGATTTCCATAATGCCCATAATATCCATAACATCCACACTCATACAACCAACCACACAACCAACTTCAGAACCAATCAACCAACCCACCACTCAAATACCCACCCCTCAAATACTCACTCTCAAAAGCAGAATCGATACTCGTAGAGTATATATACATATACATATACATAAATACAACCACATCGCAAAGATACTCTCACAAAGAATTTTAGTTTCGACCACCACGCACCCAGAATTCAAAACGATATGCTTCGTGCGGGGATTGTGTTTGGGTATGGCGATTGATATTTGGGCTATGGTGTTTTGTGGACGGGCACGAGGAGATGAGGACTTGTAGACGAGGATTTGGTATCTGTGAGTGCTTTGGGGCTTTGGGGTTTGGAAGAGGAGATATGAGGAGGAGCTATGGTATGGTATGGTATAATGTGGTGTGGTATTGTAAGTGTATACGTTTCATCTTCTATGAGTACGCATCTCAACATTCTTCTTCCTCGTCTAGCGCATCTAGCGCGTCTAGGTCATCTAGGTCATCTATCTCATCTATCTTCCCTCGCATCACATATGCACCCCCACACCCCATCCCCTACATCCAAACCCCAAATCCAAACCCCAAATCTAAGCCCCAAAAACCTTGAGTCTCTCCTCAATCGGGATGAAACTCTTCTCTCCAGCCGGTGCAAGGGGAGTGCCAAAGACGAGTTGAGCGTTAAGTTCCCACTCCACAGGGATATTCCATCTATCATTTAATCTCTCGTCAGCATTGGGTTCCCGATGAAGGTCGAGTCCATAAGATTCTCAATCATGAATTGCCTCTGGAGTATCATCTCCCATCTCTTTCTATTTCTCTCCCCTTTCCTCAAACACACACAACCCCCAAAAAAACGAAGAAAAAAAAAAAACTTACTCAGCAGCAACCTTAGCATCAATCAACGGATTATAATGTTGCAAATTAGCCCCCAATCCCTCCGCCTCCAAAGCAACCCAGATGGCATATTGAGCCATCGCATCACTCTGCGTCGCCCAACCTGGGAATCGGTCCGCGTAGATCGCGTATGTAGATTGGACTTTCTCAACGGCCTTTCTATCCTCAAAGAAGAGAACCTATATACATGGATTAGCCAACTTTGGATGACTTCTTGACTTCCTTCTTCCTTCTCGTGCAAGGGATGGGGAGAGGATATGAGAGAAAGAAAAGGTGGGTAGATGGGTAGGTGGGCGGGTAATTGAAAGCCAAACATTCAAGAACCGACAGAGCAAAGAACAACCAACAGCACGCTCATAAATCCTCTCCCCCCCCCAAAGAAAAAAACGAAAAGAACAAAAATAAAATAAAATTAAATAAAACCCAAAACTCACGGTTCCGTAACCCTTTCTGAAGCCAGCGATACGCTGAGCCGTGCTCTCGAATTTATCCTCGGGCACCACACCCTTCAAGACGTCCTTGGTGATATCCCACAACTTCTCATGCTCGGCTTTGAACAGCAGCACGACGCGCGTGCTCTGCGAGTTGAAGGAGCTGGGGACGTGGAGGATGGCTTGCTCGACGATCTCTTGGATTTGGGAGTCGGGGATGGGGGACTTGGCTTCGAGGCCGTAGATGGTGCGGCGGGTCTTGAGGTTCTCGAGGAATTGGGTGGAGGGTGACATGGTGGTTTGTGGGTTGGGGTTGGGTTGGTGTTGGTGTTGGTGTTGGATGGTTGAGTTGTAAGATGGAAGTCAGAAAGAGAAGGGAAGAAGGAAGGAATTGAAGGAAGAGAAGACGAGAGAAGACGAGAGAAGAGAGATCCTCTTATACTCTCAAATAGAGTAATTACCAACAACGCAACCAACCCACTTTCCATTCACTTTCTCAAATGTTCATCATCACATGACAAGACAGTGCAATACAATATAATATACTCTACTCGAGTAGAATAATCAACATAAAACCATTCATCTACTCACCTCCTCACCTCCTCACCTCCTCATCTACTCAATACAATACAAAACAGCAGCACAAACCCATCGACCAACAACCAACAACCAACAACCAACCCACCAATCCACCAATCCACCAATCCCCCATCGACCAATCCTCCCGCGCCATCCCCACCACACCCCACCAATCCCACCAACATCCAACGCAAAACCCGCCAAACTCCAAACTCCAACCCTCCAACCCTCCAACCCCCATATCTCGCCATCGATCTCGCCATCGTGGAATCATCTCAGGTATGCAGGATGTATCTGGAGGAGCGTGAAAGTATAAATCCCAGTAGAAATCCCAGCACACCAATGCTACAAATCCAAGTATACTCGAGATGCCCGCATAAAGACTAGACACACAACCTCAATCCCCCACTCCCACACATCGAACCTTGTTCTTAAATTCTTTTCCGTGTTACATAAGAGTATGAGTTTGAGGTTATTTATGGTTAGAGTTCGAGTTCTAGTTCTAGAGTAGTTCGAGTTTAAGTTCTAGCTCGAGTTCTAGTTCAAGTTGTGTGATCGGATCGGTATTATCTGTATAACTTCTATCATAAACTTGATCAATACGCGTAATTCGTCGTAACATACTCGAGTGGTATGGCAAGAACATCACGTGCGATCATCAACACCATCCCCCGTACCTATTCATACTCACCCTCACACCCATATATACATACATTTCCACCCATCCACTCACCCAACCACCCATCCATCAATCACCCAAAAACGCCATCAAACACCCTTTCAAATCTTTTCATCCAACACTAAACTGAACCATCCACCCATCCACCCATCCATCCATCCATTCAAAGATCCAAAGATATGCAAAAAAAGACCACTCCGTCCCTCCCCTCTCCCCTCTCCCCCAAATCCCTCTCATCCATTGAAATCGCATAAAAGCAAAGAAAGGAACCTGCCATCCCAATAAATACACCTATCATACAATCCGAAATATGTCATCAAAAAATCAAGACCCCCCATGCATATGTACAATCTTCGTGTCGTATGTATATCCTTGATGAGATTTTGGTGCAAGGTAAAAAGAGACAAGAAGAGAAGAAGCCGAAAAACTCAATTACCAAGTCTCGGCAATATATTGTCCAGCTTCATTCTTCAACTTCCAAAACTTCTTCGCCTCTTCTCGACCCAAATTACCCTTCTCCATCGCCACATCCACAAGTGCCTCCTCAACACCCTCACCCATCCCTTTACTGCTGCCACAAACAAATACCCTACCATCTAAAGCATTGATGATGAACCAAACCAAATCTGCCTGATGCCTAACTTCATCTTGAACATATTTTCCCTTTTGTTTGCTACCTGGTCTTCGACTTTGAACGACCTTCTTCACTTCCGATTCATGAACACCCCATTCACCAGAATACAATTCATCCAGAAGAGAATCTCGAACGCCTTGAAGGACCCAAACTTTATTGGCACAATTGGCATTCTTGAGACGACGTTGAACGAATCCTCGGAAAGGAGCCACTCCAACCCCAGCACCAATCAAAAGCATAGGTCCATCAGAAACAAACTCTCGAGCAAGAGGATTTGCCATCAATCCTTTGAACATTGGAATTCTAATATTGACCTTCCTTCCCTCCATTTCAGCTTCGATGAATTTTCTTGCCTGTCTTTCAAAGAATCCTGAACCAAGACCAATTCGATTCCCACCACGCCAGTTATTTGTTTCGTGGACGGTGACGGCAATTTCGATGAGTCGACTACAACCTTCAACTGGTACACAATTCTCCTGAGGATCATTGGACATGGAATAGAATCGAGGCCTCAATGTTTCGAGGACCGACAGGAGGTGATCAAGAGGTGGTTTGCTAGATTCGAATGCGTGAAGTAATTGAGGGATGGTGATATGTGGACCAGTTCGGAAATCGCAAAATGTGCCCTGTCCTTCGCCGGAGCATAGATATGACAAAATCTTCTTCTCCTCTGGATCGGCAGCATATTCGGCGAGCAGTCGAAGAATCTTCTTATTCGGTGGATATGATTGAATATCAGAGCACCAAGTCAATAAATCTCGTCGGGTTGTGATCAACTCTCTTGGTTTGTCCTCTCCCCACAATGTAGGCCATCTGCCCGAATGCGTCTTCAACAAAACCTTTCGATCGCGAAGATATCTTGGGATTAATAACAAGTCCAATAAATCTTCCACCATCGATTCTTCATTCGGAGCCATGACACCAATGGCACCACCCACCTTGAAGTCAACACCACCCTCTTCAGGATAATCCGTAACATCCAGATCAAAGTGATATGTTCTCTTCTCCGCGCCAGGTTTGGTTAACTCTCTCGCATTGAAAATCCTCGCCGAATAAACTTCATAAGGTGGATGCGGTTGAACGAATGAAGGGGGTTGAACCTTGGTGTCGACATCTATCCTGGCGTGATGTGGTGTGAAGTCAATCGAATCGTTTTCCGTCGCCATTCCAGAATCCATATTCGAAGTGACGTTTTTGTTATCTGCGACATCTGCGACATCCATAGGAGGACCAGCATTGATCGTTCCTCCGTTCTCACTGACCTCTAAAGATTCCAAACCCTCAATGGTCTCCTGGGCCTTCACTTTTTTCAACGGAAGAATCGCCATATTCTTCGGGGCTAAGTCTGGCAGATTCGTCAATCGTGTAGGGATGGTATCGATCTTCAATCCCAAGCTCCTGTAAGCATCATTGTCTGGAAATCTCGGTCTTTCATACGTGAGGCCATCCGTCTTGGTGATGGCCATGCAACACCCGCCGCCACAACACATTTCCACCAACTTTGTTCCCGCCTCCCCAATAATTCTCTGCATGTCGGTAGCATTTTGCGAGATGAGCTTGGTGGAAGCTCGACGACGACGGGGTGGAATTTCTTCGGGTTCGAGGTCAGATGAGGAAGAGGAGGAATAGGTGAGAGCTGGAACTTGAGAAACCTTGGAGCGAGGTGATTCGGGGGTTGGTTCTTGTGGTATGCAGTGAGATGTCGTAGCGACTCTTAAGATTTGAGGACGCGACATTGTTCGAAATGGAACTCTTGAGGGACTGAGCATGTACCTGTGGTGTGTGGTGTGGTATAAACGAGTAATGAGTACTGAACGATGGAGGAAGGAGAAGAAGGATAAGAAGGATGAAGGGATGAAGGGTTGAAGGGATGAAGGGATGAAGGGATGAAGGGTTGAAGGGTTGAACTGGTTTGTTTTTGATCTTGAAGATCTTGTGATGGTCGTAGAAGTGTTCGGTTATGTTGAGTGGTGTGTCAATTTCAATCCAACCTTTGAATTATACTCGCATGTAACGGAACAATCAATTATTCATCCACTCATTGATTGCTGCGGCAATGATTGATTGTGTTGATGGAGTTGATTGTGTTGATTCACCGGCGATGTGTGTTTCTTCTTTTCTCTCCTCTCTTCTCTCTTTCCTCTTCCCTTCCTCTTCCTTTTGCTTGCCCTCTCTTGTTTCTTCCCATCAACACTTTTTCCCGTTTTTCTTCTCAACCTTGGCCGACACCGGATCTGCGATAATATGATATATAATATGATATAAGGATGAGTCAGCACGGAATCCAAATGAGGAAATGAAGAAATGAATGGGAAAAGCCAATAAATCTCTCGCTCTCCTCCCAAACTCGGTCCAAATCTTCTCTTCGACCATAAGACCAGGACGTGACATAATTAATCCTCGTCGCTTCTTGCCCGATCGATCGATGCCCATAAACGGTTAGAGCAGCCCCGTCCGCCGACGCAAAGCATGGTAAAAATGACTCGTTTCGCTTATCTGAGCCGAAGAGTGGGTTTGGCACTGATCTGATGATCTGATAACACGGGAGTCGGGAGATGTCGGGGTGGATGGCATGCACGCAGGATCATGGAAGAGGGAATGGCATCTCATCACCTCGCATTCGATGGTCGCTTCTTTGCCCTGGGCTTGGGAGTCGGGGACGCGAATGCAGTCGGCTTTCTCCTCGATATACATACATCCTCGCTCGTACGGGGCATACTCGAGTCGTTCTCTCTCACACACAAATTCACATACAGAGTCAAGATCGGCTATCCATTTCACATACACGCAAAGATGGGGGATGGGTTGGCCAGCGAATTAGTTGCATAAAATTGGTTCCTTGGGGGATCAGATCAGATTAGATGATAGAGTAGGTGAGCAGTGGAAACTTTAGAGATATTGGATGATGAGATCATGCTTGCTTGTGGCTTGAGGATAGAGAAAGAGAGAGTACGAGAATACTTAGTATATACGAGGGACGTATCTTCATGAAAGAAAACCGAACACATATCATTACGATGGACAGTTGGAGATTTTCATGGGGGTTAATTGGGACGACTTTTTTTATGTTGAGCCACCAGGGCTGGCTTTGGATGCGCAATGTGGGATTGGGTGGGGAGATGAGGAGGACTGCAATATTGGCTATAGAATGTAGGATTACTCCCTCATTTACTCGTCGGACGAGTATTCTACTCGAATATAGATTCCTATTCGTTGCTGCGGCATGAAGGTGAATCCATCGATAGATTATGAACTTGCGAAGATTTTTCTTGGCTGATCGGAAACGTAATGATCTATGTTCGACCGTGAAATTCGTGTTCCTGCTCACATTCCCTTCCACCCCACCAAGCAATCGATGTGAAATTTCAACCAAGCGGAATTTCCAATGGTTCAGGTTCTATTTTCATTCACATGTGAGAGATGTGATTTCCTCGAAGCCCGAGATGACATTTCCAAGTCACTGCTGAAGCTTCCTGCTGCAACAAAAAGATAAGAGGATACACAAGGGCGTCGTTGACGACGAACTGCGGATTTTATATTTAAGTAATGAGACGGTAGTACACGGGAATCTGCACCTGGACGCCCACGACACCGCTCTCTGATAAGTTTTCTGTGAATAAAGGCTTCTGAGGAAACTTTACAAGCTAAAGCGGCCGAAAAAATATCACTTGGGAGTATATGAGAGGATAGTTCTTCACGATGGATGGGAAAATATACGAGGATCCCGGGGGGTTTTGCCTGTTATGCTGGGATCTGTGGGATATCTCCATCGTGGGAAGGCAGGAGCATATGTAATAGTCTGCGCTGAATTACCAACTCAATCTGTCGCTGGAGGATCATTGTCGTTCAAGAGCATCTCAAAAGTCTGATTGTCATGGCTAGAACTTTGAATAATATGCCGCCAATGGAAAACGTAAAAAATGATTCTTATATTGTAGAGCGATTTCTTCATATCTAGCCGCCACTATGGCGTTGATTTCATTGTTTGAATCTTTCCTTGAGGCGGAGATTTGCCTTTTACCCTCGCTCGATATAATGCGCCACGATGGAAAGATCCTGGGAGTTGTATTCGTATTTGCAAAAGAGATGGAGGTTTCCCTCACAAGGGGCAGAGGATGGGAAAGTTCCTCTCGCAAGGTTGCTCAGCGGACAGCTGGAAATCGTGACTGATATGCAACTACGATTGCGCCGGGGATGAATGACCTCGACGCTGTTACGGACTTGCAGCCAGACTGGCTGAGTTTCTGTTCCAGCGACGACGAAGCCATTGTTGTCGAACGCAATGATAACTTTATTGTTGTGGGCGAATGAAAAATCCCAAAATCTGAGTATATGACCGTAGAAGAGATGAGATGATTGCATTATAGAAGAAAACCCAATTCAACCATCCGAAATGTTATTCAAACGCATAATGCGATTCGGGGGCATTTGGTTTTGAAAGGATGTTGCTTTTACAGTTGAATCCATCTGGTTATGTCAAGTACCTTTGATAGCTGAACTGTACGGTTTAGGTGCCACCTTGCTCTAGTCCTCATGATTCAATAATTGTTCTATTCTATTCACTTTTTGGTCACCCAACATGAATCAATGCCCCTTCAATGATATATTTCCAACCTAAGATTTCTATGTATTGATTTCTCTCACCTCAGTACCAGGTGGAAACAATACAACGCAGCGGTCTTCGCCAATTATGGGGTTAGGAATTCGAGGATATGGGTTTTGCCTCTCACAGTAGCATAGCATCTCAAGTCTCAAACTACGCCTGAGAAGTCCAATGTTGAGAAGCATTATTCTCGAAATACCGAAATTGTTGATCGCTGTCAGATAATCTTGGAACTTGACGGAATGAAGGAAAGGGATATTTTGACAGCGGTGATCATCACGCCAGAACATACCATACATGTGGTTGTTTTGATACTAATATCCCGGCCACCAGGTGAGCCAGGAGGGTAATTTTAAGTATCTTTGAACTGTTTGACGCAGAGCATTCAGTCTTGGTAAATGCATTACATGTACTCGTGTATCAATCTCTGAAATCCAATGTAGGGGTTACTGATAGAAAAGATATAACAGCTTCCCAGCCTATTCCAATCATTTGAACCACTGAGAATAGTGACCTCTCCTATTTCAGAAGTCTTTGCTCCATTGTGCTTGAAGATAGGGTCAAGTCATTACTGTGGATGGTGAATGGGTGGTGTACAGTATAAAGACACCACATGCACAAACGAAACAAATGAGCAAGTCTGGCTACGATCACCACTATTGTGTCCTGGGCAGTCATGTGCGGTGCATTCGGAAAATCCATCCTTCGTCAAGATCCAAGTTGAGACTTGGATCAGAACTTCGAAATCTTTAGACCAGATTTGTCACGGTTACTTTTTGCACAGGGAGATGTCATGGCTTCCATGACATGTTTTATTACGCCAACTCAGAGCAAAAAGACACTGAAACCCATCGATGTGTAGCAACATCCAGCTCATGACGAGTGACTCGATAGAATTCCGAGACTCGTATGATGAGTGCTCGAGGTTTGACAATGGAGATGAGCGGCGAAACAATGACTACAGAAGCATCGTCCGCGAAAACGACAACGGGAATACTCTCTGCGGCAGGAGTTCATAAGTAATCGGATACTCATTGTCATAGAGAAGAAGAAAAATGACTCGCGACTGTTCCTCCGGTCAAGCAACATGTGACATGTTCTCCGGCATCTTCTTCTTGGGTCCAGAGCAATTCATCAAGGCGGGGAGATTTCGGAAGCATACAGAATCCTATGATTGCATCTTCATGTAAGCTTGATATTTATTTCTTGAACCATGGGAGCGGAGTAGCTCTTTCGTATTAACCATGCGCTGATATCCCTTCCAGTATGCCATACCTTCCAAGATACAGACTCACTTGCGATGTCCCCCTCAAAACTTCAAAAGCCCTGCGCTCCCTTAAAACAAGGAATCACCAGAAATTCGCCCCCAAGTGGCATCGGGTCTCGCATGTACATATTCACCGAGATCAGGTATTCAAACGCGTAGCATCTTCCCGAAAGATATGTCTGGCAAACATGAAGGCTTTGCGGAATCGGCTGGATTGATTTGCAGAGGGGGTATTGTTGTATTATACACTGGAGGAATCATCGCAAGATGGGAGAAGAGCCACCCGCGCGCCCCCTTTCTCCCACAGCCGCTCTCCTGTACAAAATCCAACCAAGAGTCAAATCAATCAATCAAACCAGCTTTGACTCTCTTCCTTTGGTGCTCATAGTCCTCATATTCAAGTCCTCTCATACCAGCTCTCTAACCCCCACTTTCCCAACACAATGACACACCACTCAATACAGCCGCCACTACATAGGCCCAAACAAACAACATCTCATCCATCAAACAACCTCAAGAGTAGCAAGCATAGTCAAACCGGTTGGGACACTGTATCAACAATGCGGGGTTCGTAATCATAGTCCAAGTCATTCCTTCGATCTCTCATATTCATTCCTGTACTGTAACTCATATAGTTTACGATCAAACCTCATTATGAAGATTTTTTCATTGGATTATTTTGGTAAGAAATGCGATGAATATTGTGATTGGTGGGACTTCACGTAGATAAAGTTGATTGAAGATAGGAAATAGTTCGAGTAAATTGATTGTGTAATTGCTGATCGATCGTATTCCAATCATGCCTTCACTACTCGCGTAGTTAGCAGGGAGGGGAATCAAGAGAAAAAAACATGCTTGGCTGTAGATAAGACCAAGCATCGAGCGTGATTCATGAAACTTCAGAGCCAGAAAATCAAAATCAAAAGCACCAATATGTTGTTCCAGGAAAACAACCACGATCTGTGCCGGATCCTTTGCATTGGTCTCTCTAGCTCACCAGAGATCTGTAGTTGTGATAGGATGGAAAGGAAAGCATTTCCCAGCATCCAGGATTGTACTGTCAAAAGTAGAAATGATGCTTGTCGATTACTCGTGCTCATCATCACTGAATTTCACCAAGTCCCGATACATAGTGACAAGAATGCTGATCAACCAGTGATGTAAAATCAGCACAAATGGTACCTCAATTGCACGGTAGACATTCAAACTTCAACGGACAAGTCATTTCACAGTCCCCTTCTGCCTTGCAAATGATTGAATTGGATTTCTTGTCATGAAGAGTTGTCGAATCCATACCAAAGAACGGCTCTTGATATATTGGAAAGTGGGAATCGAGGGGAGGACATAACGCTGCCGAGAAATTCGATCTGGCGGTTAACAGCTGGGGGATGGAATTGCCAAGGACAGAATCGATGCTTTATTCAGGTAACGCTCCTTTATTACTTTTCAGCATCTATTGATCATGTGATGGGACTACCGCATGTTGAGTGTTCAAGATGGGCGTGAAATACTTGTACGGCAAAAGAGATTGGAGTCGCTTGATCCACCCCTTTACGAGTAGAACAACAGAACAACGACATCACCCCGACCGAATAAGAGAATTGAGCTACGCTATCTCTTACGCCGTCTCACAAGAGTTTGAAGTGATCTCAAAGTCAATTAATTGAACACCAAATCACCCCCAAAAATGTATTACAATCTTAAAGGGGTGAAATCTCTCTTGAGTAATACAGTAGTGATTACAGCGCATCATCAAAACTGGAGTTGGAATTTATATTCATGTAGCTTTCTTGATAGGGCCTAGATATTGCCCATACAGTAGTATGAATATTCACCTATAGCGGTCTGGAGAGGAATACTTCATCGAAGAAGATATTCAATTAGACCAGTCTGATGTTTAAGGCTTATTCGATCAATGGCTGTGCTGGTTTCCATCGCCCATGTCGGCTCCCAGAGGGATGGCCGGAATATTTCGCAAATCTCTCGTATTGCAACCAAAAGATTCATCGTGCGGAGTTTCTCATCAGAATGTTCCGAGTCCTTCAGTAAAATTATGGTCTGGAGAAGAGTAGTGGAACTGAATTTCAGTGTTTTGAGTCTGAATGATCCAAGCTGGGGATATTATTCAGCAACGAAGCTAGATCTCAGCTTTACCGCTTCATCATAAACTTCGGGAAGCGTCTCTGCCCGCTCTAGCCATTTCAAGCCCTCCTCAGTTTGACCCTGAGATTTACAAATTGAAGCCAAGTTTAACATACTAAAGCCGAATCCGCCTTCAGCTGCGACCTGGAACCATTCTTTAGCATACCCGTAAGTTCGATCTGACGGTTTTTTGTCAGCCTGGTCACCCATCTTGGACAACTCAATAGCGCCAAGATTATGACATGCTTCAGGAATGCCTGCACCAGCTGCTTTGAGTAGATAGACCATACGTTTGTCTTCTTCCCCAGGACTCACGTGTTTGGAAAGATAAAAATATGCTGAGGGGTGATCAAGATCTAATGCCGCTTTGCCGAAGGCCTTTTTAGCGCCTTCTTTATCAGTCTTTTCCAGAGTTAGGCCAAGAACAACGAGTGCCTCTGCAGCTCCTGGAAAATTCGGTAGTTCTGGTCCACCCACCGCCTTTTGCAACCAATCCGCAGCTTCCTTTGGCTTTCCTTGGCTGTAAAGAATTTGACCAAGTAGACCCATTGCCTGGACATTCTTCTCTTTCTTGGCCAAAAGACCTAAGCGTTCAAGAAAAGGTCCAGATCTTGCTGTATATAGCTGGTTATTGCGTAAAGCATCAGATACAATCTCCAATGTAGCCGCGGGGTCTCCCATAGCTGAAGCCGAGTCTATCAACCTCCTTCCCAATGCTTTTTGGGCTTGTTCTTTACATCTCCCCACCGAGATGGATATTTGTGTCACATCAGATGCTGTGATGCCGTGCTCTATGGAACATTAGCATGGTATGTATGGTGGAGATGATCTAACTTACTATTACAAATACCAACCTCCCAACCGGGATTGGACTTTCCATGTAGAATTTGATAGTTCTTTAAAAACTCCATGGCTTTGCGAGGATCGACCTTTAAGACTCCAGCTTTGTGGTCTGTTTCTAGGATGAAAAGTGGTGGTAAGGCATCTGGAGTATCAATTGATACCCTCTTCCGCTGTATCACTGGATCAGCAGCATTTCTCTTTGCCAATGTTTGCCTTCTTGATGGTTTAACACCAACAGCAAGTAGTCTAGGAGTAGTATGAAGCGACCTTTGGTTTAACAGTCTGAAGCCATATCTAGGAAGCATCCCGAAAGTCGACATGATGACAATATTTTGGCGTGGAATATCCGAATATCAGTCAATGAAGAATCGCAAGCTTCATCAGGTGAATCTAACCTAATCCGTCCGTAATCGAGTATGTGTGAGCTTCTGCCACCCTGGTGCCAAGAAGGCGGTGAACTGATAGTGTCATAGCGTTGATCTACCGGGCACTACTCGTAAAGAAATCTAACAGATTTTTTTGCAGTTGGTTCGATAGACAAGGCCCACACAGGTACAATTCAATTTATTTAAACGTCAATCAAACACGTACAGGTTTTCTGAATGTTCGCCGGGATACTTCATTCGTCTTCGAAAGATTGCTTTCAATCTGACGACCCATTAACTCCCAGCCAGCAATTGCGCGAAGAAAGCAGGAGAACTCGAAGTATGGTTACCACGCGGGGCAGAGCTCGAGAATTGGCAGATAGTCCATCCGTGAATGGAGATTCCATAGTCGTTGACGAAGGTACTCCGGTTCCAAAGAAGAGAGGGCGACCACCTAAATCACTTCCGGTTGAAGATGATGGGGTTGTAGATACTCCGCGATCGACAAGGAGCTCGAGTAGGATACCGGCACAAGCAAGCGATGGAGAAGCTACGCCAAAGCAGAAGTCACCCCGAGTAATTGAAGAGATATCTGCCACTGCTGAAAAATTGGAAGAAGCGCAAGTAATTCAAGAGATACCTGCTGCTGCCGAACAACCGGAAGAAGCGCAAGCAATTGAAGAGATACCTGCTTCTACTGAACAATCAGAAGAAACGCAAATAGTTGAGGCAGATGAGGAGATAGTAAAGACAACAGCAGTCAATGGAGATGTCACGACTTCATCGACAATAACTACCTCATTCACAACCCCAGTCGCAAAAAAGCACAAGCGATTCGACAGTGTAGAACCTGAGCCAGTTGCAGAGGAGAAACCCGAAGTAATTGAACTTGAGGATAATGAAGACGAGAGTAGTGATGATGATGCACCAGAAGAAGTCACAACAAACCAGGCTGCAAAATCTGCCAAGGAAAAGGAAAGAGAAGCCGCAAAGGCAATTGAGGAGTATATTTCATCCGCCTTTCTTTTTGCCTAAATAACTAATGAGGATTTTAGGCAAGAAGCTGCCTCTAAAAAGAAACGCCAAGAGAAAAATGCCCTCCTCAAACGACAATCGGAGGCCTCAAGCAAGAAGCGCAAGCTCGATGTCACCTCTGGATCCGACGAAATGTTACCTCCTGCTCAGAAATCGAAGATCGAAGAATCGCCAGTTCCAGGCACAACTCAAAGAGGAGATATCGAGATGGATGAGGAATCGAATACTTTGGAAGGAGATGGAACAGCTGATGGACGATTGGACTCCGAGGACGATATTGAGGAGATAAGCCGAACATTTGCACCTCCCGGACATTCACCCCTTCCAGCTCTTCTCCCAGCTGAATATCTAGAGGATAATGATGATGACACCCCAGAACCTGCCCATGTCGAGCCGAAACTGCCTACAAAATTCGCCAAAGCAAACAAGCTGCGCCATCTTTTGGAGAAACGACCTAAAGACAAACGTGTGGGCTCAACAACAATCAGAGTGGCGGAAAGTCGAAATTCACATTTAGCACCCAAGGCATCGAACCAAGCGCGCGCACTCAAAGAGTCATGGCTACAAGGGCGGGCAGGATCTAAAATTAAGCCACATCGGAAACCATTCAATCCAGGGTTTATCAAGCCTAAGAATTGAAGTCGAAGTTATGTTTGGAGATTACAATGGTTAGCAACTGAAGTGATTTACGGGAGTTTGTTTTTCTTTGCTGGGGACAATCTGGGTTTATGTGATTACAAGATCTCAAGAGATAGAACAATGGTGTTTGAATGACGTGAAGCATTGGGATTAGGAGATGGAAGAGGATCCATAAAATGATGATTAGGATGCACTCGGGCCAGAATGGCAATATCAAAGATGTCCGGATATAAGTGATATCAAGCAGGTGTTTTGGTAGAGTATGGCGCACAGGATATTAGGAGTAATGAAGATTTCCAACATAATCATCGATCAGTGAAGATCGAGAAAGAAATTTCTTTTTTTTCTGGTCGACATTTATTATCAATCAATTGAGTTCAACGATATGCTTTTCTTTTCAACTTCATCGCTTTTAGTACCAGAAATTCATGTTATATGCTCGAGTCATACAAGTAAGTATGCTGCTCAGTAATTATATAGTATGGACTGGAATCACGTGTACAACAGGGCTCGGCTATGTTCATACATGCACGTATATCCCCTAAACTGCGGGAAAAGCGACTTCATCGCTTAATGGGGGTCTCATCAACCAAGATTATTGAGATTCATAGATTTTTCAATAACTTTCAGCTTTAATCAACTATGATGAATTATATTTATATCGTTTTATTATTCAAATTTATACAATGGCTACATTAGTTGACAAATGATATAATGTCACGATCGGCAACCAATAGGGTTCCGGTTGACATATGACCACAGGTCAAGCACGTGGAAGCCCTAGCGCACGCGGCCTGGGCTAAAGCGATTTCGCATGTACAAGCTCTCTCCCTCTAGTTAACTCTCGTTCATTCTAAATTCTAAAGATACATTTGATCTTGATTTCTTCAGTTCTTATATGGCATTTGCTTTACAACTAAGTCCCCTACCCTACATTCGGGCCGCCCCCTCATTTGGGCCACCCTTTTACACCAAAA
>NGKF01000017.1:315486-326857 GCA_002162555.1 Monilinia aucupariae | reverse complement strand
TGGTGTGAAATGGTGGCCCAAATGGGGGGGTGGCCCGAATGTGGGGTAGGGGACTTATTTGATCAATTAGATTTTGTTATACAAGGTATATCGCGCGGATTCCCCGTAGTGCCTTTCCCCGCATTCTAGAGGATACATGCATGTATATATTAACATCCATTAATTACTATCAGTATAGAGTAAAGTACTTTCATAGCCAGCTACGAAATAATATATACATATACCAACCTTTCTAATCTCTATAACAATACATACAACTATTACGGAAAAAGTAACGCTGTATCAGCCGATGTAGCAATTAGACTATATATACTATACAGCACGTAGAGTGGTACAACTACGTATGTAAAAACTGTTACGGTTAAACCCGTATACGTGAGTAGGTTATTAAAGTCGTTCGGAACGGCCGGGGCATCTAATAGGTTATTCGAAGGCGCTCGGCCTCGGTTATGTATATAGCTCTCCTCATTCCGTAGTTCTTCATTCTGTAGTTTGAAATTCTAAGTCTTGATGCCATATGCCGTGGCTTTCGTTACAGAAACTTCGTAACAATAACATACAATCAAACCTCTCTTCTTCTCAAACCCTTCAAAACATGCAAACTTCAGATTATAAGTAAGAAATTATATATGATCAATACGAATACTTTTCAAATGTCTATATTTATTCACGAATAGATTGGAAATCTAAAAAGAAAAGAAGATTTTTCGAATCTTCTAAAAAGCCCGAGAAATTTCGCATATTGTAAAATGCAAAAGAACGAGGAAAAATACGTCGAAGGTAGAAAACATCAAAACTTAACTAACTAGGCCTGATACAAGGCTAGTGCAAAGGAGAAGAAGGGTGATAATGTAACAATAGTCAACGCAATCAATCAATACATTAAAATGATGAGTGGGAAAACCCAATCTCTAAAAACTAACTTGAATAACTAAATTGGTAAGTAAATAACGAGAGGTCTTTACATGCCTTTTTAGCGAGGAGACATGTGGTTATAGGTAGGCCAAAATGGCAAGAGCTACTTCGCTGTCTTACAATATATATTACTCGAGTGCAATTATTGTATATATGTATTTGCAAAAGTTAATTATTAGAAGGATGATTAGAAATAATATCAACTATAAGTTAAAGACAAGGAAAAGGAAAAAGAGAAAGAGGGAAAAAAATGATAATAGAAACAAACAATAATTAGTATGAATAAGCATGTTTGCATATCCATTTGTATGGAATACATGCATGGATGGACCTAGGTCCTGGTATTACATGGAATTCACGTAGTTTGCAGACCATATAGATGCTTTGAGCTTCTTAGACTTCTTGAACTCCTTAACCTCCTTAAACTCCTTAAACCTCTTGGGCTTCTTGGAATTCTTGAACTCGTATTGAATAGTTTGATATTGAGGCTTGATATCACCATACCTTCGCTCGGAAACCATCGAACGGCAAGAGGCAAGAGGCGAAATCGACTACGACTTTGTGCGGCGAACAGTCTTTGAGACGAGGGATCTCAAAGGAAGCATGTTCAATGGAAGGAAAAATTGCTGAGCTACTCTTTTCTATATGAAGAAGAAATGGATTCTTGCACGCTCGTTTTGTTGATCTTCGAATCATTCTTCTCATATAGATAGATCGGATTTTACCTTTCAATACGGCCGAACCAAGGTATGCTTTGATAAAGGGACAAGTACTTTGTGGTATTAATGGATGCAATGGGGTGACGGGAACACTATGTTCACCGCGATTCTTCTGTGAAGAGTGAAAAAAGGATACAGGAAGCAAGACATTTATCCTTCCCCTTTCCCTCGTTGAAACTTATCTGATTGATTGGTGCCCTTCCATTGTCTCTTTTTGAGCTCAAGGTTAGGAGCTAGATTGGCGTTCGTCATCAACGTCACAACCTCACCGACGGTCTTGCCCACCAGGCCCTACCTTCCTATTTCGATGTCAATCCACCCAGACGTTGAAGCTCTAGGGATCATCTTGAGGGTTGGAGAAGCAGTCCTCCACGCGTGTGGCGCAGATTTGATAAAGAATGGCATGAGAGAGGACATTCAAGCTATATATTTCTACCATCCACGGCTAACTCTACCACTTTCCTTCTATGTCGAAATAATCAAGACAGAAATAATACTCAGTTAGACCCACAATTACTGCGAGGGTATCTAGCTTGAACGAAAGAAAAATGAAGTAAGAGCGAATACTTCAAGATGCCTCTTCAAGACAACGAAAAGCTCATGGTACAATACGCATAGTCGTCTGGTGGGCCATCCATGCGATACAGCAGCCAGATGATCATTTTTACAATAGTTTTGACCATCCCCCGAGGCCTGAGAATATACGGATAATGACGAGGGCTTCCCCGATATAATTCCCATTGCTTCTGAAATACAGCAACATGAGCATTAAACCTCAAGCGTTAACAGGGCCAGAAATGAAGCACCGATTAGATAGAGAGGAATTCGAGGATAGGACCCTGACCATGAAACTGCCAGCCTAAAAACAATTTCATCAACAAATGAATGTTGATTTTTCACAGGTCACTAGCCTACTTATTTGATATCATGGACTACTCCTGCAAAATTCTACGCCTCCATCCCACTTCTCTGAGAATAAAGTCGAAAATTGAGTGCAGCTGCACGGATGCTTTGACATAATGGCGATTTCAACAGTGTGCGATCGACTTGGATTTCGAAAGTCCATCAAGTCACAAAAGATAGTCACAATTTCTCTTGCTGAAATTCCTTTGACATGATTATCGGGGTTAAGGCGTATCGAGAGAGGCCGAATAAGAAAGCCACCTGTTATGGTCTAATCAACCACCTGATTATAGTAAGTGTCAAGAAAGTGAATTACTCTGAGCTATCTAGCTAGAGCTATAATAGTGGTTAGTGCTAGCACCTGCCTACCATGATACCACAGGACTTTGGACGAGCACATGAGGCATGTACCATTGAGATAATTAAAACGATAGAGAAACTAACTCTAGTTGATCCTCCATGTTTCCAATGGTCAGGTGAGTTGATACTACTCTTTTATAAAGTCCAACGTCTGATTGTGACATCCCAAGACCTTCATGTTCAGGGCTGATGGCATGGTCTGATTTTTCAACCTAAAATTTCAACAGATAAGATCGAATATATATATCGAGGTTCGATAGTTTACCATCGTGGTAATATATCGTAATGAAGTATCGAAGATTGAAAAAATCATAACACGCCGTCATAGAGATAAAATATAAACTCAAGCAAGCAGAGCAGAGCAGAGCAAAGGGCAAAAACATTAAACTTTAGTGAGCTTTTGTTTTGGACCTCGCTTTGAGAATACTTGCTAGACATTCCCAAAGAACTGAGGTGTCGGCTCATCTAGCATCACCAGTCACTACTTCATCGCTGCTTGCATTTGACGGTGTATTGGCAAGAATTTCCAACAACACGTGGGGCACGGTTTACCCAGTAGACCGATCGCGAAGTATGCGCGCAGACAGGTGACTAGGCAAGGATTTCGTGCATCAAAGCCAGGTTTTTTGAAAGTTTTTCCCTGGTCATAGCCCAAAGCGGGACTTCCGCCCTAGGATATCAGCAAGGGTTTGAAAGATATTATTATTGAGAGGATTTTACATAGAGGCAAGGAATGGTAAAATATACATGAACGCTTGCCGATATCACGGGTTATCAGTGTTTGACAGGACGGACAGTAGCCATAGGCATCTCGGAGATCTTCTGGGGGATGGGAGGTTGTTTTGTAGAAGCTTTTTCTACTTTTTATTTATAAAACATCTATTATTGTATATATTATAGGCGAATTGCATAGTCAGCGTGGCTATAGCTATAGATAGATCAAATCGATTATGAATTACTACTACTACATGAACGCCCTCCAAGTACGCCAACATCCTTGGAAAAGTAATGGACATCGGAGCTCTGCAGATGATGTAGTACCCTTACTATGGGAAAAACTCTCAACAAACTTCTAATTGGATGGCCGCAAATGCGAACATATATGTAGTGACTTCTATTATACAAATACGAATCCCTTGGTGTTCAAATAGTAATCACACACGAGGGTTTCTGGTCTCCTCATCATAACGGCGTTGAGGTATTATGAAACACATGCCAGTTAGGGATAAACAGGCCTGTTTGATTCTGATAAACCAATCACGGTGATAATTCATTGGGAGATACATCCAGGCTATGACTAGTAGGCCGGAAACCCTGAAATAATGAATATACAAGCACTTCCATATTGTTCTACGGAATCACTCAAACTAGTAGTCTAGCCCTCGAAATCATGACCCGACTGGTTTCCATACATACAATCACCCGCCGGGGGTTTGCCATTTAATAATCTCTTTGCTGCTGTTAGCAGCATACACTTGTATACTCTCTAAAACGAAATACTCTTCCGTTCTACTCAATGTAATTTCTCAACCGAAGCTGCCGCGGAAACTTTCCTCGGGGCGCACGACGCAAGAACTTTGGTTCTTCGCAGCATTATTGTCTGAATCACGCGCGATCTGCTTCACCATATCCTTTTTTATGCATACTCCCGTTGCCATCTCATAACAAGTACTCATGAAGACCAGTTGGGCAATTCTCACCTCGAGCATCTCAACATGAAGTGGGAAGACTGGTATCTGGTTATTTTCCTCCAGACAGACATCTCCAATTAAACCAGGAAACAATAGGCCGAAATCGGGTTCATAGTATGTTCTGGCCTTTTCTTTCAGTTTTGCATTTCACTCAGCTTTTGACCTTACTCTTGTGTCGCATTCCAATTGTTGTTTTTGACGATAAGATATTCCACTGAAGCAGCAGACGGTCCAGCGACATTTAGTACGCCTCGCATCCGAAATCCAAACCGATATATCATGTCCATCCCCTTCAGCCGTCGTACCTCCTTCGCGTTCGAATCATCCGCGTGTGCTCTATTGCCAACGTTCTCGTAAACATGGTCGCTGGCGCGGACCCAACTCGATTGAAAAGCGGTCTGGTTCGATGCCAAGATAGGAGTGTAGAAAGAACGATGGATTCTGCAGGAAGGAGGATAAAGTTATGAGGCCACCAGATTCCAGAGTAATTGTCGAGTCCACGCCGAGGTACTCGTAACCCCTAGGAGCTATACTGTCGCACAATCCGAAGACGTTGTGAGGCGATAAGTGTTGGATGCAAAGAGAGTTGTGGAGAGATTTCCAGGAATCAAACGGAGATTTTGTTACCTTGCCCATAGGAAGGAGTCAGATGACCGTTTTGAGGCTAGTGCCACTCCCCTAATCTTGGACAATCCTAACCGATTTAATTGTACTCTATTACGCAAAGTCTTGCGGCGTGCTAATCAACTAGTCATAACCGCGTCGCCAATGATTGGTCGAAACAATGTAAATTCATCTACTCGAGTATTGAAGCTTTGAATATCATTGAATCCAAAACCTGCCATTTCAATTCCATCCGCAATGATACTATCCATAGCTAGTAAATTTCCCATGATGCTCTGGGAGGTAGTTGGCGTCAAAACTACTAGTATACCGGATTCCGCGAAAGAAGTTGTTTGTCAATTCGGCAAATGCGCGGGGAAGCATCCCGGGTTAACCGCCAGTCTGACAATTTGGCTGACGACTGTATGCATGAACGAGCGGTAGATGAATTTCGAATTCCGGATCAATTCCAATTGGTTGGTTTCGTTGGTGCTTTGATCAATTATTGATTGGGATTGATTGATTTAGATATATCACTTCTCATTGCGTGACCTCGGTTCAGCAGCATATTGAAGCTTTTACCGTTGATGCTTCGAATTACGAGTAAATACTAGAGATATATCCACTCGTTCCTCCTCTGCTTTTCCTGGATTATATGGTTAACTGTATATTAGAAACATTCTTAGGTATTACTTAGAGAAATAACTACGAAGCGATCGATCTATTTCATATTTTTGGAGTTTTGGTTCTTCAAGCTTACTCAGTAATAAGCTTGAAAACTAAAAGTAGAAAATCAAAAAAGCGAGGGTCAAGGGGCTCGCAGGCCCTTTGTTTATTGTGACACAAGTGCTATATAAGAGCTGAATTAATTAGGCCAAAAGCACCCTTAGAATTTACAACTATCGAGAGCTAACTACGAGTAGAGGGTCGAGTGCTCTTATATGGGATTGCAAACGTGTATTTGATAGTGATAGGATTTGATTGGCCTATACCTCATTAATAAACAAGAAGAGTAGAAGTTAAAAGGTGCAGAATGTCTCTATTATATTGATTCTCGATCTTCCTCCTCCTTCTACTCATTATACCATCGGATTGCGCCTAGCCTCGAGCCATAGCAGTCCCACTGCTAGAGAGCCATTTCTGTCATTCTTCCTTCGCTCTCTATCTCGACCAATCTCATATAAGTCTACTTTCTGCCTTAGAATAAGAAGCATGAAGAAAGGGTCAGCAATGAGTACGTACACACATAGACATAGACATAGGCACGTGCATGTGCATAGCCATAGGAACTTGAGCAAGCGTTTGTGAATTCTTTCCTTCTCCGTCGCTTAGAATCATTCATTCCTTCTTTCCTCTACTCAAGTGCCTGTACATACGATGCTATGTCCACTGGTCACCCACCAGACTGGGACTTACTGTGATATGTATGCTCAGAGGAAGGGTCCTTTAGATCAGCACATACATTCATAAGCTCAATTGCTCATGTTCCTTGACTTGTATACCGTTTCTCATTTCCTCTACAGGGAACCTGACCGTATGCATGCATCCGATCGAATCCAGATTCCAGTCCTGCAATAATGATACTTTACCCTTGGCAACGGGCGCCGTTACAGATGGGCCGTTCAGTAGGCACATCCGAAAGCGTGAACTCCGCCCCCTTCATCAACAATGCAAATGATAGATTTCCCACGCAGGATGTGTAATCATTATCAAGAGTATATCTTTGCTACAGTGTCGTGAAGTTAAGGTCATTGAAATGATCGAGCTACCCTAGTTAGTCTGTACTCCGTACATACATATTACCCACATGGTTGACTGGTTCCTATACTTCGGTACATGTCGACCGGCGGTCCTCTGTCTAGTGGCCTCCCTCGTGCATCTACCCCTCGTGCATCTGGATTCTGGATCCGAGGTTAGGTTACAAACGAAGTGGGGTTTTTCATCTGATGTTTCTTGAATCTTGTGTGCGAGATCTCGGATGATGGCGAGAGCCAACTTTTGCTCCGATGCCTGATATGCTGTGCTTGTGGTTGTAGCATGTTGTTCACGTGCACGTGCATTTAAGACTTGTGATTGATTTGTGCCCAGCCTAGGCGAAAGTTCATTTTGATGTCCGGCTTATAGCACTTGGGATTACACTTTTGATAGTCCGTTCAATATATGCACCTGCGATGGGTACTTGCCTTGTTTTTCGTGGATATTATATTTTTATTTAGTCAATATTGTAATTCGAGCCTCACACGTGATTACAACAATTTAATCTACGAGTAGATGTACCCGTGAGCATTCGAGAGCTACTTTTGGTATATCACTAATCTGATCCAATTTTGACTCGTTAATCTACATGCTTAAATAGATTAGATTACTTGTAACTCGTTGATTAGTACTGTAGCCTCATTGATGAAAGATCTTTTGACAATAACTACCGAGCAAGTATTATTTAATTAGTTCTTATTGTAATAGCATACTCGTAACTTACCACATGAGATAATAACAAAATATTATTGTAGTATTATCATGGGTCAATCGACATCATAACGACATCTATCCTAGCAGTTAGATGGATCACTTTGTCCACCTCGCTAGACACTAGACCCCCTTAAATGAATGTTGATTCGTTTGTGGGCTGGAATTAGACATGTAAATTAGATACTTAATGTTTGTTCCAAGAAAAGAACACAAGAAGTATATTATTACACATTATTGAGCAATTATTCCAAGCCTTGCACCAGTTACAGCCAACTTCCTTCTTCGCAAAACAAGGCAGACCGAAAGTTTGTTGATTTCATTTCATTTCGTCTTGTCTAGTTCCAGAACTCAATCCAGCCTTCATCCATCCATATCCACACCGGATGAATTCTATCGGCGAATAACATATTTCCGTTCCAACTACGAGTACAATACACTTCGTAAGTTTAAGGAGTAATTGTCAAGGGTTAGAGATCATCCCCGTCTTGAAGAAGCGGCGATTAGGAAATGATGTTGCATCTCGCGGCCATGTTGCTTTGTGATATAAAATATCTTCCATCACCCCCATCCTCCGTTCCCCCTTCCAGTTCCTCATTCTCTCCCCTCGCGCACCATGTTTACGCTCCATAAGACTATTGGAGTGTTGACTCTGCTAGTCACAGCAGTCTCCAGTCAATATACTTCCCTTAGCTCCAGTGCCTTGAACGTCAGACTTGATTCCTCAACTCAGACGCTTGCATCCTTGATACCACAAGCCTTGAAAACATTCGACTTCTCCCCATTCGATCTTCTGCCACAAAGAAATGCAAATGGCAACTATCACGTTGGTGACATTACACTCCGTTACCGAACTAAGGAAAACACTACATGGACCAATGTCGATTCCGCTGCGGCGAGAGTTGCGGTGACTTCGACCGGTGCCACTTCCGCAAATCTCGCACCGACGCTGCCATTAGGAATCCCCTTGGACATCACAAGAGAGTGGTCCGCAAGTGGAGCAGATATCAACCTCAAATTCACCATCACCAATAAAGGCAAAACCAGCATTGAAATCGGAGCCCTTGGATTTCCTATTGAGTTCAATAGTATTTTCACAAATAGAACAGCCATCGATACTCAGAAAAAGTGCTCCCTCGTAGATCCAAATATTGGTCTTGATGGTGGCTACTTGCGTGTGACCCCGTTGTCTGGGACAGGACCAGCACTTGTAGTTACGCCATTGGGGCATACACCGCTCGAAGGTTGGCGGTTCTTGGAAGAAGATTATGAAACTCCACTCGCCTATAACGGTCAAACTTTCGAAGGATTTTATTCCTGGGAAACCTACACTTTGGCATATGTTGAAAGAGAATGGAATGCTACCATTCCTTGGAATGCTGGTACATCAGTAGTACTTGAGGCAGGCAAATCAATTACGAAAGGGTTGAGATTTTCCGCTGCAAGCAGTATTAGTAATATTGAAACTGCTGTAGCAAATACCGGAACTCCTGTTGCTATTGGTGTTCCAGGGTACATTATTCCTCAAGATACCTCGGCCCAGCTATTCTTATTACACGACAGCTCCACTGTCTCTTCAATCAAATCTACTCCTGCGGGAGCCTTTACCTTTACTGCGACGGGCAAAAAGACATATACTGTCACCCCCAGCTCCTCTGCATGGGGAAGAGTGCGAGTTACAATTACATATGCTGATGGGCTTGTACATACGGTTAGTTACTTCATCACCCACTCAGCATCTACAGCCGTATCTGAACTCGGAACATTCTTGACAACCAAGCAATGGTTTTCAGATACCAGTGATCCATTCCGCAGAGCACCTTCGGTCATATCATATGATCGCTCAGTCAATGCTCAAGTGCTTCAGGAGCAAAGGGCCTGGATTGCGGGATTGAGTGATGAAGGCGGAGCTGGATCTTGGCTTGCGGCAACAATGAAACAAGCAGTCTCACCCAATGCTGCCGAGGTACAAAAATTAGAGCAATTTGCAACGAAAACTCTTTGGGGTAATATCCAGAACTCCGACTATAGTGTAAAGTTGAGCGTCTTTTACTATGACCCAGCTGCAATCTCATACGCTTATTCGAAAGCCATAACTTGGACGAACTGGTGGAGTTGGAACAAAGCGACTGCCTCCGGCACTGAAAGAACCTACGATTATGTCCATGTTGCCGCTGCTTATTGGGCCCTCTATCGTGTTGCTAGGTTCTATCCTACACTTGTCAAGACACAAACCTGGCAATGGTATCTGAACCAGGCTTACCAGACTGTTATCTATGCTACAGGTCAAAATAATACCAATTATGTAGACGTGGGTTTGATGGGTGAGACGGTCTGGGGATGCATCTTGCAAGATTTAGAAAATGAAGGTAATACGACCGCTGCGAAGACTTTTACAGCTGCCATGAAAAAAAGAGCAGATTTGTGGCACAGTCAAGCTGTTCCTTATGGAAGTGAGATGGCTTGGGACTCTACTGGACAGGAAGGAGTTTATTACTGGTCCAAGTAAGTTTTTGCCCGTGACATCCTGATCTCTATTGAAAAGATTCTGATACTCCTATCATTGCAGCTACTTTGGCTTGACAGACACTGTGACAAAAACAATCGATTCAATCTTGGGATATATGCCCACTGTTAGTCACTGGGCTTGGAACGGCAATGCCAGAAGATATTGGGATTTCATGTAAGCCATTCTCTCTTCATCATTTTCATGCAGATTTCGCGGCCAGAAATGAGTGCGTACTGACAAAACCAAGTTACGGTGGCAAGCTGATGGGATTCGAACGAATGGGTCACCACTATGGGTCCGGGCTCAACGCACTTCCATTATTGTCATACTTCGAAGAAAACCCAAGTCAAACATACCTCCTCAGAGTCGGGTACGGAGGAACAAACGGACCATTGTCCAACATCGACCAAGATGGTTTCGCATCAGCAGCGTTCCATACATGGCCAGATACCATGACTTGGGATGACTACAGCGGAGACTACGGCCCAGGCTTTCTCGGCCTAGCACTCGGCTCTGGTACCTACGTTGTCGATGACGCCACGCTAGGCCTCGTAGCTTTTGGCGGTGCACTCACTGGCACCAGTACCTCATGGACTGTACTTCCCAAAGATGCCGTGAGAAGAAAAGTCTTCATCGCCCAACTCGGAGTCAGATTCACGGTCGATGCTGGAGCGATCGCAAGTGTGAAGTATACCAAGGGAGTTGTGGAACTCACCATTGCTCCCAGTGTGGCGACGGTTTCGACCATGGCTCGTGCCAGCTCAACCATCCTGAGGATTAGAAAGACGGCGCAAGTCGGCTCGGTCGGTAATGCGGTGGTATCGGGATTGACTGCTTCGAGAGGTGGCTGGGCTGTTGATCTGAAGAGCGGCAGTGCGGTTATTACGATCACGTTTAAATGATCGATGAAACTTGTGGGTCAATCTCCGTGGCTCTGCGGAGAATCCGTGTACTCAGATGGAATGTCACGAGGAGATCAGCATAAGTCCAATAGGGAAAATAAGTAATTCGAAGATAATTATAGCTTCTTATTATCCCAACTCCAGCAGCTCATCCGTCATCCTCGGCGTCCATAATTGAACTACACATCAACATCTCCACCCCACCTCATCTAATACGACCATCACTTCACCTCCCCAATCAAGAATCCGCTCCTTAACAATAATCCGACCTTTCTCCCAAATACTCCATACTCGTACAGTACC
>NGKF01000017.1:272540-315384 GCA_002162555.1 Monilinia aucupariae | reverse complement strand
CCCCCCCCTCGCTCCCCACCCCTCATCACCATCCTGAAATATGAAATATGAAAGTTCATCCCCACAAGCCTTTGAGATTTCCATCTTAAATCTTTCTCTCGAAATAAAAAATAAAACTTGTCTTTTCGTCATACTATATATCCTTCCTTATCCTCGCATTCTTCATCGTCATTCTAGTAATGTAATTCTAATATTGTGATTTTTGAGAGTCTCACCTATCATCTACCATATATCATGCGTCATTTCCTAGCGAAAAGCGCAGGAGTGGTTTTGGTAGTGGTAGTGGTATTGGTACCTACTTTAGAGGGAAATTCTTTTCTTGTGGTGAGGTAGAGATGCGGAGTTTGAGGTGAGAAGTGAGGTGTGAGGTGTGAAGCTTGTGTGTTTATTTACTGTAACTAAGCAGTGGCAGTGGCAGTAGCAGGATGGCAAGGAAGGAAGAAAGAAAGGAAGGCAGTATCATTCTAATGATTCTCAGCGAGGGTTTGGTAGATGGTTGGAAGATGGAGGTTTGGAAATTTGAGGCGCTGGCGATGTTGTATTCGAGTATGTATGTATGTATGTATGTATGTATGTATGTATATCCTGTGAGAGGTAAAGTATGTATAGTAAGATTATAACACGGGGTACTCTCAACACCATGCAGGAAGAATATAAGAGTACGGTTCTGGTGATATACATGTATGGTGTGCTGTAACCTGTTGCTCAATGTGTGGACCATGGTATGGTATGGTAGTAGTATCTTTCATTTATACTTTTAGTAAATCTAAAGAATGATGTTTTTCCATCGTTTGATGAACTGGATTCCTTTTGTACGTCGCATATAAAGGGAGCAAGAATCATCTTTAGAAGATTGGAAATATTTGTAATTTCGTGATAGACTCAAAGGATCTGTGATTTCTTGAGATATTGGAAGCTTTCACCTTGGCTTTCAGGGCGTCGCTGTCGAAAAGAAAGCGATTAAGATTTTGCACAGTCTGCATATTTTTCTGTGACAGCAAATGGCCAAAGACAAACGCCAGAGTGGATAAGCCATGGCAAACATTGACATATATATATATCACCACAACCTCTCAAATCGGCTGGATGGATAGCATTAATTCCATAATTGAACCACGGGATCATGCTTGCCGCAGCGAAAAATATCGTTCCCAAGGCCAGAGGGAAAAAGGGTAGGCCGAAAGAGAGAGTGTCCATTCGAGATCTACCTGTGGAGATCTGGATGCAAATTGTGCATCAGGTGAGTTACTTATCTTCTCTCTCTAGGCGTTTTGGACGTTTCTGAACGGAGCTTGAACGGCCAAATTTCTCTTAAGCTATTTAGCTACTTCGGTCTCCTGAGCGGAACATGCGCAACTGACTTTTCGATTGATTCCTGGTGTGCGAACCCTGAGTATTTCAACTCAAGTCTGCCTCGGATTGAGGAACACCTTCATGCCGATCCTATATGAAAATTACACCATTGATTCTTTCCCATTCCATCCTTCCTTGACCAATAATGACGGCATCTTCTCGGTACCGGATGCCGTTGAGCACACCAGGAAGTTTGTTGTTACTTTCCAAGACAAGATAGGCGACGGAGATGATGATGATTTTGTTGGAGCAGTTAGGCAATCTTCAGCTTGCTTGAATTCCTCAACCTCCACAGTTCCGGCAGTATCGTCTCCTATACCTGTACCTGCCTCTGCCTCACTTGCGGAAGTAGACTTCGAGATACAAAGTCCGCTACTCCGACCAGGATCCCTGACAGGTGGGGAGCTGAGGCTACTCGACAATGCTACTCCAAGCAGTCCAAGTTCAGCTCAAGTGCCGAAGTTGAGCTTCAGAGAAGGATTCCGTGTTATCTTGCATCTTTTTTTTCTGTGGTTTTTTTTGTGGCATTTCGATTGGAGGAGAAGATCGCACAACCGCACAAAGAGAAGGCGACATATTCGTAGAAGAAGACGGTGCAACTATAGAGGAGGGGATTATATCTGACGTGCCAATTATACGAATGCTGGAGCAGATGCCACAACTTGAAACTCTTTGGTAAGATAATCTTTCCATGATCCCAACACATAACTTGTGCTAACGGTAGAAGCGTTTTTGACATCAACGACAGCGAGCAACTGCGGACCACGACCCAAGCCTTTTTGGATGTGTTGTACAGACGCCCTAGCCTGAAGGATCTCAGACTAAATTCAACTACTTACAAATGGGAATATCGTAAACACGACATTGATTTCCCTCAGCTTCCAAATCTATTATCACTTGATATAAGAAGCCCTGTTGTGAAAAATTCCAAGCAACTAGACAGTCTAGCAAAGTCGCTTTCTTGTTGCCATCATCTGGAAAAGTTAACATTGGGTTTGAGTGATAGGACTGCTTGGAGTTGCGATTGGTACCTCGAGACTTTGTGCCAAAAATATGCACTAACTGGCTCGGCCCCATTGTCTCTGAAAGAACTGGCATTAAAAGGTCGACTGGGGCTTTGCAAGCAGAATCAGCCAGGATCTATTAATTCACGTTATCTAGAGAGTCTCACCAGACTAGAGACACTCGAAAAGCTTGACATCTCGGACACACCACCTAGAAAAGGGTCACAGCCTATAGTGCCACATAGAATAAGATCTCTAACAAGAAACAAATTCTCTAAATTACGCCAATTACGGGTAATGAGAATAAGCGACGAAGAACTTTCATGGCTGCACTCACATGATCCCTCGCATTCTCAAATTGAAGAACTATTTGTATCATCATGGACCCCCAATCATCTGCAGTTGGGAAGCCTTCCGTTGTCCACCTTGTTTGTATGTTTTCACAGGGATCTGCGCGTCTCAATTCTCAGCAATAATTTAGATTTCGGTGAAGATAGCTCTGGGGGCCTTCGTGGCCGCCAAATCTCAGAAAGCTGGGCGTGATGATGAGAGCATCTAATAACTAAAGTTGGGTAAGTAGGCCATACTACTCTTAACTTTGTAAGCCAAACAATTCGAAAGTTGCTCGTTCATGAACAGGAAGGGGTGCCAATTAATTGGCTACCATTTCTGCCAGAATTAACACATCTCAGAATATATCTGCAGTTCAATCGATAGATCGACGGTCGCCCAACCTACTTATTAGAAGACCTAAAAGATTGGGCCATCAAAACAGCGGAGAGACATCGAAGTCTGGAATATATCATGTATCAAACTCGTGCATGGTATGTTAACCGGGGTCATAAGAACCCAGTACTTGAGGAAATGGAGGCTGAGGAGATGATGGAAATCGAACTTTTTGCCACCGGCGAGGACGGTCGGGCCCATACATGGGCATCGGCACCAGCAATCTGAACGCGCTGAAGCTTTTGGGCATGGAGCATATCAGTCGCATGCTCAGACATGTGTCTTGTCACCGGAGTACATATTGATAGTCGTGCATATACCAATGCCCATGTAGATTTCTGACAGCGATTCCAACTTTGAATTTGGAAGAGTGCACTTGCTTGGCTTTTCGTCTTCTATAATTGTTAACAATGTATTGAAAGCTGCAAAGAGCGACTCAGTCAGCGGCGTATCAATGGTTAAAGTGATATCCATCTCCTACATTGTTTGACATGCAGACAATCATATGTAGGAAGTGCGAGTAGAATGCCTATCCATCAATGAAAAATAGGCTGAGAGTAACATTTTTAAGTCTGCTTCTCGTTGAGGCTGGATGTAGGAATGATTTTGAAGAGATAAACCCAAAGAGTATACAAGCAGAGTCAATTCGATAAATAGCCAGTTCAACACAGAATAATGGAATGTCTAATGGTGATGACTACCATTATCCTCGAGGAGGTACACTCAAGGTTCGGTTCATCATTAGTCAGAGACAGGGGAAAAATCATTGCTTACGTAATATTCTTATCGAATGCTCCGCTCCCGATAAGTTGCAAAAATAATTTGATGTCTTAGCAAATTGGACTTGAAGAAACAACTTTCGTCCATCATTCCATTTCCTACAACCATAATTCTCAATGATGAAGCGCAAACTTGATGCCAATGATGTTCCTGTACCGACAGAGGAATCAGATACTACCAAAGGCAATGCTGCTACTTTCGCCAGTCTAGGACTAGATGCGCGTTTGCTCCAAGGCATCGCAAAGCAAAACTTTCAATCGCCAACGCTGGTACAAAGCAAAGCAATCCCACTCACTTTGGAAGGACGCGATATACTGGCTAGAGCTAAGACTGGATCTGGAAAGACTGCGGCTTACTTACTACCAATACTTCACTCGATATTAAAGCGAAAAGAGGTTAGTTGCAAAGACGTGATAAGACTGACATAGACTGACATAGACTGACGGTTGTAGCTTGCTCCTACCCAATGTACATCCGCCCTGATACTTGTACCTACCCGAGAACTCGCAGATCAAGTTTATAAATCCGTTGAAGCTTTTACTGCATTCTGCGCGAAGGATGTTCGAGCAGTTAACCTCACCCAACGAGTTTCCGATGCAGTCCAGCGATCACTTCTCGCAGACTCCCCAGATATCGTAATTGCCACACCTGCACGAGCCTCATTGAATGCAAATAGCTCTGCGCTTACACTCACAAACCTTACACATATGGTCATTGATGAAGCTGACTTGGTTTTGTCTTATGGCTACGATGAGGATTTGCAGAATGTTGCGAAAATCATGCCCAAGGGTGTGCAGACTATTTTGATGAGCGCGACATTGACGAGCGAGGTCGAAACTCTGAAGGGTCTTTTCTGCAGGAATCCAGAGGTGTTGAAATTAGAGGAAGCAGAAGATGAGGGAGAGGGTGTTAGTCAATTTGTTGTCAAGTAAGTCTTTGCAAATCTCTCTGTCATCCATACTAACAAGCAATAGATGTGCCGAAGACGAGAAATTCCTCCTAGTATACGTTATATTCAAATTGAAGCTTATAAAGGGCAAGTGCATCATATTCGTTGGGGACATCGACAGATGTTACCGATTAAAATTATTTTTGGAGCAATTCGGAACCAGGAGCTGCATCCTTAACTCGCAATTACCTGTGAACTCACGTATCCATGTGGTTGAAGAATTCAACAAGAATGTTTATGATATTATCATTGCTTCGGATGAGCATGAAGTTTTGGGAGATGAGGATGAACCCAAACCGGAGGAGGCGGAAGAGGTTGAGGACGATGCAGCTGGGGATAAGGAAGAGGCGAAAGATGCCAAGAAAGAAACTAAGCAACCCTCAAAGAAGAAGCAGAAGACCGGAAAGAAAGACAAAGAATACGGAGTTTCGCGAGGGATTGATTTCAAGAATGTTGCCTGCGTTCTTAATTTTGATCTTCCAACATCATCCAAATCATACACTCACAGAATTGGTCGTACTGCTCGAGCCGGCCAGACGGGCATGGCACTTTCTTTTGTCATACCATCTGAACTGTATCGAAAGCACAAACCAACTAGCATCGAGTCTGCGAAAGACGACGAGAAGGTACTTGCGAAGATTATAAAACACCAGGCAAAGAAGGGCAAAGAAGTTAAGCCATACAATTTCGATATGAAGCAAGTAGATGCTTTCCGATACAGAATGGGTGATGCGCTACGGGCTGTTACAAGTATCGCAGTTCAGGAGGCCAAAACTCGAGAGATTAGGCAGGAATTGATTAAGAGTGAGAAGCTCAAACGCCATTTCGAAGAGAACCCAGGCGACCTTTATCATCTTCGTCACGATGGCGAATTGAGACCTGCCCGAGTGCAAGCGCATCTGAAGCATGTGCCAGATTATCTCCTCCCAAAAGAAGGCAAGAAAGGGATTACCGGTGGAGGTGTTGGATTTGTAGGAATGCACAAGACTACGGAAAATAGAATTAGGAAAGCTAGGGCGGCAAATAAGGCAAAGGGACGAGGAAAGGGAAGGAGGTCAGATCCTTTGAAAACTTTTAAGGCGAAGTCGAAGAAATAATTAGCTAGTACTGTATTGAATAAGATACCATTTCTATCAGGCCCACAGTAAATATGCTGTGTTGCGATTATGATGTATGTGCATGGCGGTGGTTGAAATAAAGCTGTCTTCTCCTTCACTGAGCCACTTCCCAAAAGCACTACACTCCCACTGATCAATGTGCGGTACTTTGTCCAATGGCTTTGCAGCGTTTCCTTGTTTTCGTGTCAATCCTTCAGCATACAATGCATCTCTCAGATAGGATCCGATACAGCTCCATCACTCAGTTCATCTACCGAAGTCAGCGTCGAAACTCCTCGTCTTCTCAAGTATTCAAGCGAACACTTGAGACTTTAAATGAGGAACTTCAATGAGTATACAGTTGTCCCATGTTCTCGGGATAGCCAACCGGAACTCGGAGAATAGTAATTGCCAGAATGTTTCTGTCTATCTTCAACAGTCCAAAGGTGCGAGGAATAATGTACGAGTAACATTGTACCAGTAGTCCTTGGATGTTGAGGGAGTTTCGTATGTCAATCTGGAGATAGGGCATACGGTCTGATGTCTCATGTTTGACGAGAGTTGTGAGTGAAGTGTGTTCATCAGTTCCGTGGTCGAGTGATTAAATCTGCTTTCTGATGAATGTCAATTGACCAACATCAAGCTCTTTCCGATTTATGTTTCTCAATGCCTACTATAACTATTATCGATAGAATGATATTGAGCCGGTAATGTTCTCTGAGCCTATTGGAACCCGTATACTCCAATGCAGATTAATGAACGTCACCTATTTATCATTTCTCGTTATACTAGCACCTCGACTAATACTTTTATCCATCGGTCTCCTACTCACTTAAACTTGAATACGAGATCTGTAAAGCATCTACTCGGTGCTATATTTTGTGTATACTTTCATAGAATCTTGACCTCGACTTCGATCTTCGATGCTAGTCAATCTTTGATTTCAAGTATTAGGAGTCTATAACAAATGTTCTTCAAATGAATCACTTATTCATATCACTCGATAAGATAGAGTACAAGAATGAGGTATATTTATGTTCAAATGTTCAAGTGAGTATTGAACATAGAAAAGCTCTTCTCCGATACTTTGCTTTTGTAGCATGTAATTTTGAGATAAAGTTTTGTACAATGTACATGCTTATATTGTATCATCAACTGATATTTTACTGATCTGCTATTGCAAGGTTGAGATTCACTTATTTGAAAGTTTCGAGGCATATTTATCCATTCAACACGTAGCATCTGGGATGTAAAGGGGTGGAGCTTTGTATTTGATACGATTTTGCATCGTTCCTATCTACTTGAGCGTCCCTTTGCTCTGCAGTGAATTTTGTCAACATTTCAGTTGTAGCTCGCTATCAATGATAGAGTCTTTCTCAATTCACTCAGCATAATGTAGCAGAGACTGTCAACTCTGGACCCCTTATGATCCTAACTCCTGTGCTGCACATTCACTCTATCAATTACAACTTAAGAGAATTTCTCCTTCATGAGCGGGTAGTTGATCGTTCCGAGTCAATATTGGCCATCCACATGAGCAGCAATTCGCCCATGAAAAGTTCGGTTAATTCACTGCAAATGACAGTGGGGTTTACTCAAGTCAGCTCCCTTGAAGATTTTCCCTCCTCTCTTGCTAGAAATTTCCTACACCTCAATAGCAACTTTATTCAAACTTCATTATTGTCAATCCCCTTGCTCCTTATTCTAGCAAATCCATCTTGTTTGGAAGGCACTCAACATCTTTCAATAAGCTATATCTGCCTTCCTTTCTACTGCCTTACATCGAAGCATGGTAACTCGTTTTCATTACTACCACCCCAACCACAAAACAATATTAGCAATATTCAAGCAGTTTTTTTCTTTCAAACCCAAGCTAAGGTATTTCGCACCCTATTTTATTTACTTCGAGGAATTGCTGATGTCTTTCAAGTCAAAGTCTTTAGCAACTCAGGGCACAGTATCGATATTCTTCTCGAATCGCTATTCCGACTTTCTGTTTTCCTACAACATATAAATTCTTACCCCTCACTTTTCAACCACGCAAACTTCTAAGATATATTGTGAACTTCTTCTGGCAACCCATGTCTAACGAATTAGCCCACGCCTTTGATTTTCTCCATCAATACTCAATATCTGCATAATTTTCTTACATCCACGCAGATACTTTCACCATTCAACAAATTTTCGAAGATCTTTGATGTCAAGAATGGAGCTAGACGATAGGTGGAATCCTGATCCCTTGCCAAATGGTAACCCTAGGAATCAATTAAAGCCTCGCATTGCACACCAAACAGTTCGTAGCTCTTCTGAAGCACAACTTCACTATCGCAACCACAGACAGACTTCTCGTCCACGGGATACTGACCCAAATTTACACTTGAATGTTTATGATGATGTCTCAGGTGAAGACAGCTCCTCTAATGAATATCCCGTTGTCTTGCGCCAACCACAGATCAATCAGAAGAGAGTAAGAGGATCAGGTCAAGCTGTGCCAGACAGACGCAAACGACATCAGAGCGAACACCCAAGTAGCGTCGGTCACGGTCGCACAACAAACATAGACGAAACTGTGTTTGATCATAGCTCGGTCAGCTCCCAGCCTCGCAGCAGATCAATGGCTCGCAGTGGCATTCAAATTACTGGTCCGGCAGATGATCTTTACGATGAACATCGAACTCAAAATACCGTGCCAACGAACAGAAAACGAATCGCTCAAGGCGCAACCCGTGAGCTGGACTCGTATCAGGATCAGGATCATGTCGCGACGGGGGATTACTATGAGGGATTCGCAAGGAAGCCCAGTCTTATTACATCTCAAAACAATGATTCAGCAAAGAGGCGCATCAGAGAAGAACCGTTCTACAATTCCGTACCGCAGCCTACAGGCCCAAATCGCCAAGACTCTTCAAGGATTGATCGCGAATTGGCAGTGACACCAAAAGCAAGGCAGCGCGTTGGTTATTCTCGTGCACAAAGTGTAGTGGTGAGAAGCTCATACGATGATGTCGGGAACTTTCATCCAGGCACCGAAAGTGTTATATCAAGTGGCAGAAGTCAGAGGCAGAGCCAGAAGCCCCGGCTTGGCTCGCCCTTATGGTCGAATCATGAATCCTCTATGCCAAAGCCTTCGCCTGTCTATAGGATCCAAGGAGATATTGAGAGGTCTTCCCCGAGAAATCCAGTTTCAGTCACGCCAAGAAATCAGTTGGTGCGAAGCAGGTCAGTTGTTCCTAATAAAACGCCGAGTGGTACAAGTAGGTCCAGAGTATACAGTTACGACTTTATTGATGATGATGATATTAATGATACCCCATTGGAAAATGAATTTCGAGTTAAGCCAAATGCCCAGGTGAAAGTGAACAACAAGCCAATGGACTTTATGAATGCTTTACCAAAGCACAGTGCATTTCAAAGTCGAAAGCCTCAGGCAGTAAAGCAGGTTTATCAAACTCCACCAAGAAAGCCAAACATGGCTACCACTTCAGGGTTGACTATTGATCTTGTGACGCCAGAGAGTGATTTTAGTGGTCGAAGCTCGATACCGCTCCTGCCTCCAAATTGGACCCCCAGAACGAGAGGTCCCCTCAAAGTATCGACCCCTCTGAAGTTCTCTATGCAGGGTATTCCTATTGTTACTACCTCACAACAGCCCGAGGATGATGTCCGGCAGAGACAAGCAGCGGAAAAGATTATCCGAAAAGAGCTCAACGCCGAGCGTGAGTGTTTGCAGAAAGACCTCTTTGGTGAAGTTGTTGTTGAGACCGAGGAAGAAAAGCGAGAGCAGGAGAGAGCCAAACGCCTTGAAGCTAATAGGGCGCGAGAAGAAAAAGAAAGGCAACTTGCGATCGATACCGAGGTCAAGCGACGAAAGGCCGAAGTTAAAGCTCAAAAGGAACGCGAGAAACAAGAAGCCGAGCAACTTGAGAAGGATAAGGAGTTAGCTGCGAAAAAAGCCAAGCGTGATGCTGAACGGCATCATCAGTCTCTAAGAGAAGAGCAGGCCGCTGCTGAGAGACGCAACATTGCAAATAAGATCTTGCAGGAGAAGAAAGATCGGGATATGGCTATGCTAAAAGCTCTCGATGAACAAAAGCAAATTGCGGCTAGACAGAAAAGGGAGAATGACGCTAAGATGGAAAAAATGGAACGCTATATGCAACAGATTCAGGCTCAGGTCAAAGCAAAGGAAATCGCGACTTTGAAACCTGTGAGAAAATCCACGGTTGATAGTGGTACTAGGAAAGCAGAAGTTCCGACTATTTCGACCACTCTTCCAACTGACATAGACATTGATGACGAAGATTCTTTGTTCGTTCCAGAGACTGAAAACGCAACTGATACAGTCTTTCCAAATCAACAATTGTCAAACGAACTTCAAGCTCAAGATAAAAACTCTGATAACAACCCAATGATAGCCCCGTCCATTGATCAAGGTCGAGCTCCTGCTAGTATGGCTGAGATCTTTGCCAGTACAAACTCCAAACTCAGCGGTGACAAAGTTCCCGAAGATAGAGAGGTAGAGCGTGAATTCATTCGCAAACAGAGAGCGGAGGAACGCCTAGCTATGCAACGAAAGCGGGCAAAATCTGTGCCTGCTGAACCGAGCCCAAAAAGCCCGCCGCATAAGGCTAGGGCGATTTCAAAAGCACCATCAAAGGCAGCCCCGAAGAAGAAAAGCGCCCAGCCTCTGGCCAAATCGTCTGCAAAGGCATTATTCGGTACCAAGCTAAAGCCTTTGCATGGACCGGGAGATTCCGGCTCTCATGAAGAACAACAGAAAGTCAATACTATCGCAGAAAATCCAATAATAGAGGTTCCGATCTCAAAACCACGTCCCCTACCATTGCCTCTGCCCCCTTCATTACCTACCAAGGCCACCACAACTTCAAACAAGTCAGAAACTCGACTCATTTCACAAGCAGAGCGAGATGAAATTGAAGCTGGTCGTCAGAGGATTCAGGCTGAAGCAAAAGCCAGAAAAGATGCCTTTGCAAAGCAACGAGCAGACGCCAAGAAGGAAGAGCTGGAGAAAAAGAGAACTGCTGAGTATCGAAAGAAGAAAGAAAATCAGCTGAGGGACCAGGCTCGCAAAGATGGCAAGGAGATTGGTGAATTAGAGTTGGAAACCACATTAGAGAAATTGATGGAGAAGCGAGAAGTATGAATTCAAACTGATCATTTGTAGATATTTATGCTAATCAACGTGCTAGCGAGAGAAAAAGCGAAGAAACCAACGTCGTACAGGAGAAATAGTTTCATCAAGTGACCACGGAGCAGTCTTTAACTCCAATGCACCCAATTGTTTCGGTAAAACCGCTCCACAATCCTCGTCCGCGCAAGCTTTGTCCCCACAGGTTTCATCGCCGGACACTGCTAGTGATGGCAACCATATTGACGAAGACGACGATCCTGAGACCCAAGCTAGAAAGGAACATGAGGCTAGGACGGCTGAGAGCTTGAAGGCACTTGCGCAATCTCGCGCTGCCCGCCGTTCTCAGGTTTTACCAGTGGAGAAACCGGGACGACTTTTCAGCGACGATTCCTCTGATGAGTCTGAGGAGGATCCAGATGATGAAGAAACTACAGAAGCCATGGTTGCACATGTCAAAAAAGTTGCAGCAGCAGCAAAGGCTACCGATGAGACTGATGGGACAGACTTAGAGGCTAGGACTGAGTATGACATTGCTCTTGAGAGAGATTTGGAGGCAGCATTTGAGGCAGAACTTATTATTGAAGGAGAGCCTGAATGTGCAACAGCTCAGCTCAATCCCGATAACTATGACACTCAGATTGTCGCTCCAATGCCTGACATGACTTCATACTTCCAAGGCTCATCCACCCAGCGATCATCCAAACCCTTGGCAAATCAATCAACTCAACCCTCAGCACCGAGTCAAAGAACCCAGCCAGCCTCTACCCAGCCACAAAATCCAGCATCATATAAGATGCTCAACGTGTACATGGTGATGACCCAGCTAACCCTTTATGGGCATGAAGATGAGGCAGCCCTCAAGAAGAAATTTGTGGATATCGACAAGGCCAATAAGTATGCCCAGACTATCGTCAACGAATACAGAACCAAAAAATACTCGCAACAAGAGATATTGGAGACATGGGATGTCGAGCATAGATACTCTTGCCAAATAACCCATGATGAGAACAAAACTACCAAGGTTTTCATCAAAGCTGTGCCAATGAGCCCCAATAAGATCGACAAGTATGATCCTCGAGAGGTGCGCCCGAGATTTGCCAACCAATACTACACCGTTCGATTCGAGAGAACCACCGAGCAACATGATCCTGAAAATCAAGACGTTCGTATCATAGAGCGCACCGCTGGATTCGCAGATGCTAGCAAGCTTTACACGGTGTTGGAGATGGCCAATCATGCTGCTGGCGAATATCTCCTCAACGAACTCAAACCGAAAGAGGAAATTGAAGAACACCATAACTTATATCAAGAGACTATCCTCCAAATAAGAACAGGCAGAGATGATTGCAAATCGGATCTTTTATTTTGTTGCGATGTGGATCAGGAGGATTGCCCCTGGGCAGACTTTAAACAATTGAAGGTTGAGGTGGAATTGTTCAAGACTGAAGGTCCCATCAACTAGACATGGGAAGTAATATCCAAGTGCTTCGTGGTCAATATGGTTTGCCAACAATTGCGCATTAATACTCACCACGACGATTATCATCGTCTCGCTGACCTATCACCATCACGCCACTCTCTATATCTAACAAATCAACTTGTTTTCACCATCAAACCACATTTCCTCTTGAATATCTTCAAATACGCCCTTTTTACACGCATTTCAACCTCAGATATGGTTTAAAATACACAAAACACAATACCAAGCATTTTACTCTAACAACATCTCCACACTTTTCCAGATAAACGGCAATTCAATCTTCGCTTTTATGCGCACACCAAAACCAAATTTCCTTTTATCTCCTACTCTATGTATTATCAACATCACATTCGCATGTGTATACGCATCTGAAATCCTCAATGAATGGCCTGATCTTCAAACTGCTTCCTTCAAATACAAGTACTATGCAAAGAAAAGAACAAAAAAAGCCAACACAAAACAAGATATACAGTCGGAAAATAGATGCAGAAGTTAGTTCAACCATTAGCAGTTCAAGAGTAGTAATGACACGAACGACTATTTGGGGGACTCATCGATGGGTTATTTCTTGCTGTTTATAAATAGGAACATGGTGGGATTTTGGTATTCTTTTTTTTTACCTCTTTCTTCATTATCGTTATGATGGTCGTATTAGGGGGTTCTCTATAGCTTGAGGTGATGAGGGGAGCTGGGTATGTAATGAGATACCGGGGGAAGAGGGAGGAGAAGTGACGGGGAGGGGAGACGGGGAGTTGAATGTTGAGAGACAAAGCATTGGGCTGCGTCCAGGAAAGCTACGTGCAGAGAGGGAGATCCACCAGAAAGGATGGGGAGCACAAGGGCCGCTTATTCTCTCTACCTAGCCATCCTTTCGCCATGAGTATTCCTAATTAAAAATAATTGATGCTGCTTTTTTTCCTGATGATATATGAAGTACCAAAGCAGATCGTTATTGTCGAAATCTCGACCATTTGTTAATGACGGTGATGGAGTGAGCGACTTAATGACAAGCAACACTCAGCATTCTGATGTGATGTGATAATCATCGATTAGGCGATGACAGATAGAAATAAGCATTGAAATCACACATCTTCTTTTGGGATGATAGCCTTTAGGTAGATATTTGTTTGCACTTCCGAGTTTGATTTGCTCGTTCAACTTGGATTGATTTCCTTCATGAGCTACGGCCAGTCCTAGAATTGATGTATACATAGTAGGTGAAGATCCAGGCTTGGATCTGACGCCAGAGGGCACAAATCCTTCTCAGAATGGGTTTCTGGATCACCTGTTTGCCACGCTGCATTGGTAAAGTGCTTTTCTAAGGGTTGTGGGGACATACTTGAGTAGGTTTATATAGATGGGCTGTGAGAGACGGACGGTTAGCGCGGGCGAGTGAAGAGCATATATAGTTGACCGGTGAGGTAGGTTACCCATGGATAGAACATCGCATCCAACTCTCTCGAGAGACAAAGGGGAGTACGAGGGAAGAAAGAAAACGTTGAGCTTCCTCTTCACGCCAGCCTTGACTCTCACAATCCTAGTCTCATAACGTCCATCCTATCCATCCTCCAAAAGCATTAGTAAAATGTAAACGACGGCAATATACTCGTAAATCACTCTATATAAACGACAACAAAACTCTCAACTAGAAGTGTTGAAAGAAAAATGTTCCACAAGTTCACGTTTCACTCAGATAGACACATTTCATATGAAAGCTTATGACTACTGAATATACTACGATTCGGCCTTGACCTGGAAAGAATCGGTTTGGGAAATTGTAAGATCACCAGCTAGGGTGCGATAGAAGGAAAATAGCCCTATCGTATCCTCCACACCATGCTAGGAGCAAGAATACCTCAAGCCGCGCTACTTGTGACAAGAGAAGAAGAAGAAAAGCAGAATCTCTTCCCTCTTGCAGGAGTGAAATTCTTTTGTAACCTAGCTACCCATAAGAACCATTCAACTCGAGTACGCGTATTCACCCACCCACTCATTTAGAGCAAGTAACAAGGTAATAAGTGAACGATTCACGAACCAGCCTCGTTTTTTAAAAAAAAAACAAAAAAACAAATCGGTTCATCTCCCTCTTCAAAATCGATCGAATTAACTGCGCGTATCTGTTCACTATTTTCTCAATCTGAATTTACTGCCAAGGTGTACGCACGCCCATCTCTTCGAAAGAAAAGCACTCCTAGACAATTCTAGATGAGGGAGATTGTTCAAGCGAATCTCGCCCTATCTTAACTGCATTGAATAGGGAGGGAGGAAGGGCATGGTACAAGAGTGACAACGACGACCAGCACCTAGTATATCATCACGGCCGTCATGACAATTAGAAAAAAACGCATGTACTCTAAAAGGCGCCGAAATAAAAGCTCGTTAGGAATCTCGAGAAGAGCGTCAAAATCGGCGCACGAGTACGAGGTGGAAAACTCGGAGGACATGCAGTGCAATAGATCTTCTACGTGTAGAGTGGTGCGTTGGAGCTGGAATTGTCCTTGATAAATATCCATACACGTCAATGCGGTTGCTACGCACTACTCTATAACCCAGATATCAAAAGTCGTGTTGTTCCTAGAGAATGGTGCAATCTCGACTTTTGGCACCCGTGATTGTAATCCTAAACGAGTTCGGTTACAATCTCCCGCTAATAAGGAGACGCGAGAATATGAGGAAAAATCTTTACTTCAGAGTTCCGTATGCAAAGCCGCCCCTCGTTCAATATCAGCTAGACAGTCAAGTATTTCCTAACATGCCTCCGCCTCCCCTCCCTCCGCTCGCCACAAAACATCCATCCATCCCCTTTTTCCCAATAAAGCACATGAAGTAAAAGTTAGGTGCATGTAATTACAGAACTCATTGAAAGTACCACCCCCAAAGCGACGCCGATCCACAATTCCCACTGCACATACTCAAACCCTTGAATTCCTTCTCAAACGCATCTATTTGGGAGCTTCTCCATCGACAAAACTCAATGCATCCTCCTTCCCAACAACACCGATTCCACTTGTCTTATTATGAAAGGTAACACCATAACACTTATTAGCCACCAATACCATCTCTGGTCTGAAAGTTGTACAAATGAATTGTCCGCCCATAACCTTTTGTTTCTTGGAGCCACTCTCACCATCTTCTTCATTATCAGATTCCTCGTCGGAATTGTCCTGCGATTGAGAGGCTTGTGGTTGTTTGGCCGAGATTTCCTTGAGCATTTGGGCGACTGCAGTACGGTATTGAGCATCGAGATTGGCGTCAATTTCGTCAAAGAGGTAGAAAGGAGCAGGGTCACATTGTTGGATTGCAAAGACGAGGGCAAGAGCGCACAGACCTGTGGAAGTTGAGTATTAGTATACTGGATGGGAAAGGCAATAGACATCAGGTGACTCACTCTTTTGTCCACCAGATAATTGTTGAATACGTTGCTGATCATCATGTTTACTGTTGAAGCTGACACTGATTCCAACACCAACATAATTCTCAACACTATCTCGTGCTTCCTCATCCGAATCTTCTTCATCTCTCGCACGTCGGTCTGTTTTACGTTGAATGACCAGGCGACCACGACCGGCCGGGACAAGACGCTCAAAAATCTGGGCAAATTCCTTGGAGACTTGCTTGAATGTTCGTTCGATGGCTTCATCCTTACGCTGATCAAGAACTTCAACAAGCTCTTGGATCGATGACTGAGAATCATCGAGTTCTTTCCTACGCTTGGTCAAGCTATCTCGCTGAGTTGTGAATTGATTGTATTGCTCAAAAGCTTTTTTGTTTACGTGCTTATACTTCTTGAGGGCTTCTTGGACCTTCTTGAGGCGAGATTGAATCTGGAGATATTAGTCTAAGTAGATGAGCGGGGTGGGTTGCTTACCGATTTTGGATCATGGTTCGAGTACTTTTCGAACGCTTCATCGGGCAAGACACCCAGATCACGGATGTTCTTGGCGCAATCTGCAGCACTAGCAGTAAGGATAGCCTTACGAGCAACACTTCTTTCCACCTTCTTTTGGTGCTTCTCAATCAATACAGCAACCTTCTGTTGTTCATCCTCTTTCTGAATCTTCTCCTGTTCCAGACTTGCGATGGCTGACTCGGTTTCTTCTAGTTGCTGTTCATTTTCTTGAAGCTTTTTGTCCACGGAATTCGATACCTTTGTGATACGTTTCAATTCTCGTTGGGATTCCTTCAAATTGCCTGAGCCACTGCCAGTAGCAAGATCGATTTCTTGACTATTCAGTTGGTCGAGCTTAAGTCTAAGGTTCTCTCGGAGATCAACTTCGATCAACTGTTTGCGACTCTCGAGTTCTCTTCGGTTCCTGCTGTGCTCATTCCATTGCTTCTGTAAGTCCTGGACAGAAGTATTGAGCTGTTCTAGTCGTCGTTCCTCATTAGCCGTCAACGCCTTCTTGAAATCGGACGCGATTTCTGCTTCATAATCGGAGATTTTATTAGCGTGTTCCTTCAACAACCGGGCAACATCTGCCTGATTTTGATGAAGTTTTTCAAGTTGCGTCTTTTGTCTTTCAAGGTGCCAGTTTTTGGATCTCAGATCTGACTTGAGAGGATCCAGACCATCATCAAGTTGACGCATCTTCTGATCAATCTTTTGTTGCTGAGTATGAGCGGCTGTAATTTCTTGATCTTTTTGCTCCAATTCTTTTCTGATCTCATCCTGGCGCACCTTCAGAGTTTCGTACTCATCCCGCCATTTGTTCAGCGCACGGACAGCTTGAAGTCGCGACTCTTTGGGATTAAGATAGCCACCAGTTAAAGCTCCTTTCCTATTTGTTGTATCACCGTCTGGTGTAATGGCATTACATCCGTGACTTCTTGCATACTGAGCAGCGATTGTGAGATTAGGACAAACGATGGTCTTACCAAAGACTTGCTCGAAAGCCGGCTGATACTTTTTGTCGTATCGGATCTTGCTTAGCATCGGGATGGCATCGGATGCATTTGGCAAGTTTGCAGGCTTAGATCTGACTTGGCTCAGAGGAACAAACGTAATCCTTCCGCCCTTGTCCGCATTCAAGGCATTGATAAGCTGGGTCGCAGTTTTTTCATTATCAACGACGTAGTTGAAGAGACTACTGCCCGCCGTCTGTTCAACCGCTACTCGATACAGTTCTTCAACTTCGAGAAGTTCTGCTAGCGTGCCATATGCCCCTTGAATGTTGTTCTGCTGCTTGAGACGTCTGACAGTGGCTAGACCGCGAGACGTGGCGCTATCCATGGTTCTAGACAGCTCGGACTCGGCTGCACCAACTTCTTTGCGAGCATCTTCTATGACCGAGTGAAGCTTTTCGTCTTCTCTGCGTAGCAATTTTCTCTCATCTTGTAACTTTTCCAAGGCATCTTTGGCGGTGGAGACCTCTTCAGCCAAAGCAATTCTGTTCCCACTCCATCCATCTAATCGCTCTTGGAGGCCAGATATCTCTGTTTCCAAATTTCGGATTTCGGATTGCACGTTCTTCACTTCTTCATCACCGTCGATGCGATTGGCCTTCTGAGACCCGATTGTGGAGTTGAGCTCCTCGATTTCCTTCTTCAAAAACTGGTCCCGTTCAGCCTTAGTCTTGTACTGATTACTGCGAGCTTGTTTGGCATAAAGCCTGGTTCTGCCGGCTTCTGCTTCGTCCAGATTTCGCTTAACTTCGGCTTCAGTAGCTTTCTTGCTCGTGAAATCCGGTAGTAATTGTGCAAGTTCGGCCTCTTTCGCAGCTATCTCCTTCTTAACAGAACTCAATTCCAGTTGATGCCTCGCACGTGCTTGTTCCGTGGATGATTGGTTGGCCGTCAAAGTTTTGACGTCTAATTCGATTTTGGCCCGAGCTTTTGCGGTATCTCGTCTATCCTCCTCCAACTGACGTCTGTCCACCCTGAGGAGCTCCATTTTTCGGGTCAATTGTTTAATCTGGGAGTCGAGTTGGGCGATTGCCTTTTCTCCTTCCAAGAAAGCGTCCCTATTCTCGTCGCCATCTCCACCCCCTTGTCTTAACTCATCAATTTCCGCCAGCTTTTCATTAATGGCCTCCTGCTCCTGGTTGAAAAATGCATATTGTAGACATCGGCGATCTTTATCTTTCTCCTGGTAACCTCTCAACTCTTCCTTCTCCTCTTCTAGCTCTGCCAGACGCTCCTTAATGTAGTCCAGCAACTCGTCAATCTTGGCTCTTTTGTTGTTGGTATCTGTCATGATCTTCAAAGATTCGGTACGACGTTGCTCGTAGACTTGTGTTCCGGCTACTTCTTTCAATAAATTTAACCTCTCGCCATCTTTCATATTCGTAAGAGCTGTAACACGTCCTTGAGGCACAATGTAATATGGATTCGACCGAGAAAACCCTGCGGTTTCGAGGAGATTAAGAACATCTGTTTTCGTAGCAGCTTTCTTGTCCAAAGAGTATTCGTCCTTCTTCAATCCAATGGTTCGGCGGAGGTAGAGCTCGTTCTTGCCAGTAGGGAATCTCCCATCGGAATTGTCAAAGATAATCTCAACATATGCAGACATAACCGCAGATCCCGAACCTTCATGGAGTAAAGCCTGTCGCTCTTCGCGACCCATTTGAGTATATGCATCACTAAGAACGAATCGAATGGCCGCGAAAAAGTTACTCTTCCCCGAACCATTTCGGCCAACTATTACATTTGTTGCTGGGGAGAATTCATCGATGAGCGTTTGATCCTTGTAGCTGTATAGTTCTTAACATGTTTCATATCCATATCCTAGAAAGCTTGTAGACGTACCTTTTAAAGCCCTGGATATTTATCTGCTTGATGTAAACCATCGCGACCACTTGTCGCCAGCAGGGGAACGACGATTTCTACTGGAGTGATGAAGAATGCGTCAAGCGGGGGGAAGTTATATGTGCTTGATTTAAATGATGTAGCAGAATTTCACCAAACTTCAATTGTACAAAATCAATCAATCAGATTTTTAATAAGCTTGTCGCGTCAACCAGCTGAAGTTTAGCCAACGCGATCGAGTTCGCGATTCCGCCCACCAGCGTTCTTAGCGCAGAAAAGTAAGGTTAACGACTCACCGCTCGGCAGAAATTCTCCATGATAATTTCAATCTCACTACCGCCATTTTCAGATCGCTGAAACTTGATACCCCAGAACAGATATATTCTGCGCTTCCGAATTATGGCAGACAATACCGAGATATCGACGCCTGTTCCTGCAGTAGCAGCAGGACAAGACCCAACTCACACGTATATCCCAAACCAAGGATATGCCCACCCCGCCACCTCAGATGCCCCTCCAATGACGCCAACTTCTGGTGAAAACACAGAATATGCCGCAGATAACGAAGACGATGCATATGATGATCTTTTCGACGAGGAAGATGATGGATACGTTGACGATGTCGATTATGACCCATCCTCTGGCGATCTTACCAAATCATACAATCGCCAGCGGAAGCTTAATGACACTAACGCCACCGGCGCCCCTCGAATAAATCCTCAAAGACCGGCGGCTAATACCAAGGCAAGTGTCGATGACCAGATCAGCAGCTTGTCAAAACATGCTGCAAAGATTAGATTAGATGGTGGGTTTGATGGAGGTCACAAAACACATGGAAAAGATAAATCGGATCGTGCGACGAGTGAACAAGTTTTGGATCCTCGTACACGTATGATTTTACTCCAAATGATCAATAGAGGCATTGTTTCTGAGGTCAATGGATGTTTGAGTACGGGTAAGGAAGCCAATGTATATGGAGCTTTGTCGATTCCTTCGACGGACGCAGATTCACAACCAATTCACCGTGCGATCAAAGTCTACAAGACTAGTATTTTGGTTTTCAAGGATCGTGATCGTTATGTTACTGGTGAACATAGATTCAGATCTGGATATAATAAAGGAAACAACAGAGCTATGGTCAAAGTCTGGGCCGAGAAAGAGTTCCGAAATTTGAAGCGTCTACATTTGGCTGGGATTCCTTGTCCGGAGCCAGTCCATCTTCGATTACATGTTCTTGTAATGGGATTCTTAGGTGATAAGAAGGGATGGGCCGCACCAAGACTCAGAGACGTCGAGCTATCTGGTGAAGATGTCGATGAGCAGTGGCGATTACTCTACCTACAACTCATTGGGCTCATGCGAAGAATGTACCAAACATGCAAACTTGTTCACGCAGATTTGAGTGAGTATAACGTACTATACCACCAGAAAAAGCTTTTCATCATCGATGTTTCTCAAAGTGTTGAGCATGACCATCCTCGATCATTAGAGTTCCTTCGAATGGATATTAAGAATGTCTCAGATTTCTTCAAACGCAAGAATGTTGAGGTTCTTTCTGAACAAACTATTTACCAATTTATAACTTTCCACGATGGACCAACTCAGGAGCCAGGACTTAGCGAAGCACTCGAGAAACTCCTTGTCGAAAGACCAGAAGAAGATCAAACTGAAGAGGCTGTCGCTAAGCAGCAAGTCGAAAACGAAGTTTTCCGTCAACAATACATACCTCAAACTCTAGAACAAGTTTATGATTTCGAGCGCGATGCTGAGAAAGTCGGAAAGGGCGAAAGAGGCGATCTTGTTTATCGAAACTTATTGGCTGCTGATAAGATGCCTATGTCTTCAGGCAACGAGGCGGATGCGGAGGATACGATGGGTGATGGTACCAGTCAGGCCAGCGATGATGATGACGACGGAGAGGGTAACGAGAGCGAGGATGGAGATGATGACGATTACGAGAAGAGGTTCGAGAAGGGTACGCCGAGAGGAAAGAGATTCGAGGATAAGGATGCTAAGAAGGTATGTATTGATTTCTGTTTTCTTCATTATTCACCTATATTCCGATCTCCTACATGGAATGATGACCCAATTTCCATCCACAAAACATGATGTCCCTTCTGGGACCAGATTACAAATTAGAGAACTTTATGTCTGACCATCACTCACCCACTACTTCTATTCTCAAACGCACAATAACACTCCATCCATCAATCACTAACACCATCTTCCACACCCTAGGAACACAAAAAAGCAGTCAAAGAAGAAAAGCGCGAAAAGAGAAAAGACAAAATCCCCAAACATCTCAAGAAGAAACTCGTAAGTTCGACGGCAAAACATAAGCATTAAGCCTCGTAGTCGAAAATCAAAAGAAATAATTAAATCCTTGAACAACAAATCAAACTGGCAATCGTGTGACATTACATTCATTCATCCAGAGTATCGGTAAGTAGCCATCTCCCCCTCTCATACCCTCCCTCCCTCCTTGAAGATGGAAAAGAAAAGCTCCTCGAGCCTCAAACACACACACACACACACACCCGGATGAAGAAACAAACATCACTTCTCCTCCACCCATCATCACATCGGAGTAGCGTTTTCCTCCGGAATAACCTCTTCGGTGCGTGGGCCCACTACTCGGAGAAGCTGAGATATCTTTTAGAGTACCTTGCAGATCTTTGGTCTTGGGATTTGGGAGTACGAGATATGCTGATCAAAGAGAGCACTGACGGGTGTTTTGCGTGGTGTTTTCACCCCTTCTTCTTTTTTTTTGACTTGCTTGCCTTTTCTTTCTTCTTTTTTGTACTTGCTTGCCTTTCTTCTTTGGTCGGTACGAGGAGGAGGGAATATGGGTGGATATGTATGATACGTGAAAGTGGGGATTTAGTTAGATGATGTTGCTGCATAATTGGATACCAGGAAAGAATTAAAATAGCAGGTGGTGGGTATGTACTGTATACGATATACTCATATATGTATTCATTCGCTGTACCTCATTGCTCGCTATCTAAAATTGTGATTTTACACATACAAATTCTGGAAGAGGTCGTGGCCATATGAACTCCCCTTAAAAAGTGGCCAAACCATGGCTCAGTATGAAATCATTCATCCCCATTATGTCCATATATTCGATCATCCTTCCCGACCATCCATCCGTGCATCCATCTATCACATACATAAAATCGTATCTTATTTCGTCCCAATATTGGTGTAAGCACTTCCCTAACCCCCTTTCCCTCCATACATCTTGAACCCATTCATAGAATAATCTCAATAATCACGCCCCGGTGTCATTCACTCCCTTCTATACCCACCATTCCTCTTCTTCCTCCTATCCTCTGTATAGTCCGAATCTTGTCCACCTCCCCCACTACTCAGCCCCGGAATAAAACAAGGATAACTCTTATGTCCAGTGTCCCCGCTAACCTCACTATCCTCCCTCACACTAGTCAATTCGCTTCCCCCAACACTAGACTCTGCGGCCGAATATGCAGGGGGAGCCAAATGAGCACTTCTGCTTTTCTTTCTCGCCTCCCGTCTTGCCCGTCTCGCCTCTCGCTCGCGTCTCTCTTGTTCTCTTGCCTCCGATGCTTCACGAGCTGAAATGAGAGAGGTCCCAGCTGCGGAACTATTATCATCACCAACGCGGAAACTGAAATCTCTTCTTTGAGCGGCTCTTCCCTTGTCTTGGAGTTTCTTGGCTTCTGCTTTGATTCTCTCGTCGTCCGTTACGCTTGAATCGGCCTCACTCTGCCTTGAACTCTTCTTGGTGGTGCCCTGTCTATTCCAGAAAGTCGAGCTTCCACCGTTATCCTTTGACGGCGAAGATGGCCCTTGAACTGTACCAATGACCTTTCGAATTTTGTAGTGATCTTTATTGTTGCTCTTTTTTGGTTTCCTTTCCGGGGTAGCCTCCGGACTTCTCTCGCGATTTTTCATAAGCCCATCGGAGACAGTGGAACCTTCATTGTTTGTAGATCCTTCCCATATACTAGATTCGCTTTCCCTGTTCATCCCTCCAACCCGTGCTGGTTTCTCGTGTCGGTATGCTCGAAGGGCTGCGACGTCATCGCCGTATTCGGATTCCGGTACGTCGCCCAAATCACCACCACGAAGTCTGCTCTTCTTGTTTTTCTTTTCTTTTCGCGGGTAGTTCACCTCGCTCATTTCGCTGTAAGTAAGCTCGCTCTGTGTGCCGACCGAACTCTCTTCCTCAACGTAGTCCTTATATCTTGACCTCTCCAGACCACTTCCACCCTTCTTGGTTTTCTTATTCTTTCTACCCCATGTGCTTCTTGATTTCTCTCCGTGAACTATACTACCACCTCCCAGATCCGTAGCTTCTGAGCCTCCAGAGAGTGTGGTACCATTAGGACCTTTACGTCTCAAGACTGTAGATTTATAATCATCCCAGTCATTTTCATGAAAGACAAACCCACCATTCTTGGCGATGAAGAAGAACCAGATACCAGTGATAACAAAGCCAGCGCCAATCAGCCCGAGAAGTACGAAGACAAATTTATTAGGAACTGATTCGAAGGGCGTTACACCTTGTGAAGGATCGACTTTGCCGGTTGCATCGCGTGCGGTGAGAGAATTAACGGCATTAGCGTCACGTTCGAGGAGAGAGGAGACGTAAGATCTGATGACAGGCATGATTGATTCCTTCTCGGAGGAATATTCGTAAATTGTGTTGGCTTTTGAAGATGATGGAGTTGTATTTCAACATCCAACTAAGTGCCGCCTTGTACCATCAATGTATAGCAAAATGGTATCGTGAATTGAAATATCTGTTAATTGACGTTGATGTATTGATGAATTCGGAATTGGAATGATAACAGGAGTATGTACTGTAAAGCTCAAGAGACTCAGTCGAGAAGAATTGTGTTGTGTCGAGGTGCCAACTCATACTTCGTATACCTTGGAAGAAAAGTACGAGGCTGGGGAAAATGTGGGAGGCTGGTCAAGGTCAAGGTTAAGGTTAAGGTTATCATTTGTTTACACGGCAACAAGGCATCAAGGCAACAACATTTAGTTCCCGCTTCTTGGCCTCAACTTAACCTTACCGAGACATCCCACGATGCGACAGATGCGACAGATGCAACAGATGCAACAGATGCAACAGATGCAACAGATGCAACATCCAATACGAATCGTCTACAAGGAGTCTTGCGCGCATATGCACAAAACAAAGTGCATGAATGCACCGGTGCACTGAGAACATGAATCGTTTTAGGGCTGGAAGTGGAAATCGCCGAATTCTAGATGTGTAGCTCTAGCGTGATGCCATCTTGGAAGATGTTTCTACTTGTCAATCTAATCATGGACTTCGAAATCGGGTGGTGGGCTGTCTCGATAGTCTTGAGTCAAGCCTCCCCATTGGGTCCAAACAGCTCAATGTTTACTGGGTAATATTTGATTTCCACGAGCAAGTAATAGGGCGTGGTCCAGTCGACGTTGATGCCCTTGTACTGTCATACATTAAAAGTTGCTTGGGCAGAAATGTTGCCTTGAGCTCTCTTGGCCTCTGAGAATTCGTGCAAGAGATTTATAACCATAGTGTGGTGAATTTGGCTCGCTCTCAACGATATTCACCTCGAGCCTTTCATTTCTCTGACCGAGTACGCCATACCCAGTGGCTTAGACTCCCAACTGCAGCCACCCGCTCAAGAAGCTCAACGGACAAACCAACAATAGCACGATGCATATTTTATGGGGCAGCCTTTCATGATCGTGAGGTGACTTTGATCCAATCAACCGGATTCAATTTTTCTAAGCCTTCGAGTTACACAGGCACCAAATCTCAAAAGTTCAGGACGCTTCTTCACCTTTGTCTTTCTTGACACTTTCTCTGACCAACTCCAATTCGTTGATTCGCGTTTCACAATCCTTCAAACAGTATGTTCATCGATGGATCATACAAAGGTTATCGTACATCTAATGCGTCATGAAGAGGTCTGTATTTTTTGGCGCCTTGATTTCCACATAAAGTTGGAGGGTGGTGAAGCTAAATACGCTCTACTAGGCTCAACATAGAGTTAGATGTGACAGCAGAGAACAGCGCCATTCCATAAGAGATCCAGATTTGACTGCAAAGGGGCGTCTAGACTGTCACAAATTCTCTCAAGAATTTTCTTCATTTAGCAAACACATATCACATATTTGGTGTTCACCGATGAAAAGAACCATCAATACTGCACTTTTGATATTCAAAGATGCCATCGATAAAGGTGTCAAGGTTCAAGCTCTAGATCTGCTCCAGAATTGGGATTCTTGTCCAAACGGAATAGGAATGGATAAAGATGAGCTACGCACACACTTTGGTGAACAAGTGGACTTTGATAAAGTTGAGGACGGATGGAATAAGAAGTCCTCCGGAATGTGGGCTTCTCAAAATCAAGGGTGGAAAATCCCAGCGTTGAAACAGAAACTTAAAGGTTTACATTCCGCTACCGACAGGGTCGAGGTTGTTATAGTCAGTCATGGAAGTACTCTCGACGGTCTGACTGGTGTTCATCGTACGTTCCATGCCAAATAATCTCAAGGATGGAAAGCGCTAATGACATCGCAAATTCAGAAAGTTGGGGCAGTGGTAAAACCCGTAGCTATTCAATCAATAACCGCGGATCACCATCTCGGCGATTGAGTAAGAATGCTCTCGAAGAATACAGGTTGCATGGTACAGATAACCATGAGATACTGTCCTCGGACTGTGACCCTTCGAATCATCTGAAACATTCAGAACTCGCAGCGAAACTAAATTTAGAAGTGTCTAAGTATCTTGGAACAGCCTTTTCGGTAAAGATGAAGTGTCCCAACAAAGCCATTACAGAAGGGATTTCAATAAATATCACAAAAAGAACACTGGAGACTGCGAAACAAACCAGGAGCAGTTTAACCGCACTGGTAAAGCTCTTCCGGGTGAAAACACCGGCAAACAAATTTGAAGGGGTGGTCAAAAAACAAGTCGAAGCAAGAGTGACGAACACGATGAAGATGATTTCTACGATGTGCCAGGATCGTAACACATCGTCAATGGCATGTTTGATAAAGGATTCCGCTCTTCCTCGGCAGCTTTTAATGAAGGAACAGGTGTGGCTGACGGTGACGATTGAAAGTCCAATGGGCAAGAAAGACCAGACACTGGATGAAGACGATGGTACAATGGGGAGGGAGATTGCGGTCGCCGTATAGCTATGTTTAAGGCTCGGGCAGAAACATCCTCTAATAGTTTCAGGGTGATACACGGCTGGATATGGCGAGCTCCTCCATAAATCGAATCACGCACATAGGTACTGGGTTGTCGGCCGGGAACACAAGGTTAGATGGAATATTTATCTAAGATGTCGATATCTGCCCGTGCCATCATCCTATTAACCCATCCCATTTTCCATCCTTTATTTCCCGCTGAGGATATTTCATTGCAAATTCATAGTCAGTCATATTCTCAAAGAATATGTATGACAGGTACCCCATAACATCCATCTTACATTTCAGCATTCAAAATTGTCATCGCTCAATTGTACTCTACCACCTCCCTAGGTTTTCGCAAATAAGTTTTGTCGCGTAACCACCATTATGCTGTATCTCTTCAAAGGCTAGATATTAGCCATCATTATCATTTCCTCTTATTCCATTACCCCTTTACATTTGAGAACACATATTTGTATATGTAGAACTTTATTTTCAATGATCTATGCCGAGAATCGATATTTTGATTAGTCTGATCATCTCTGCTGATGCTATCATCCAGCGGATGATAATTACACATTGATCGAACTTACACAAACGTCCGCCAATATCTACATAGACAGCCAAAACCCGACGAAGAACAGTTGCCTTTGTCAACACGGGTCAATCACTAGGAAGGTTATTGTAAACTCTTGGCTAATATCATGTTGCGGATAAAAACTCACTTTGGCTGCACGTTTTCTGACATCTTGTCCCGGTGTTCACTCAGAAGGCTTCTACGTCCAAGTAATCGAGAATTTAGTACGTTCCCAATGCTGGAATCATGTTGCACATCTCGCATCTTGTTGTTAGTTGCTAGAGCAACTTCAATAGTTCGAGACATCCGGGCAGCGGGCCGATAGCCGATTGCCGATGCGTACTCTAGGATTTTTGTTGCACATCTGATTTCTTATCCCGATGTTCATCCTTGGGATCGCTGCCTCGGAATATATTGAAAAAATATCTCGTCTCCAAGTACTCGAGCACGTACAGTGTCCCTGCTTGTGTCGCCCAAAATCCGTAACTCGGGTAAATCGGCACGTACCATGGAACGATCAATTACAAGGTGGATACCCAATTTCGCTCGTACCCGAGTTGCGGACTTTCGAGCGGCACGAGTAGCTAGCTAGCTAGCTAGTAGAACACACGATGAGTCGATTTGTCAAAGCGATCTTCTGGTTGCACGTCTGACATCTTTCTCCGGTGTTTGTCCTCGGCACAGCTTCGCCAGAATCGGTTTTCTGGACTTTTGGTTGCACGTCTGAGTTTCGTGCCGACTTCGGGGCGGCTCTTAGGGCACGTCAGGCTGTTGGGATATTTTAGTCCTGTATCTTTGGTTGGGTGGTAGTGGCCATCTTGTTCTCGTGCTATGCTCCGTTTCGTTAGAGCTACATGAGAGACGGTTCTGCGGGCAGCAGGAAGGGAAGGGAGATTTTTACTAGGTGGTCTGCTGGATCAAGGGCTTAGATAAATGACTTGTACTGTAATGACTGAAGTCATACTCACCGTCACCCATCCATCGCACTCTTACTTTCCTTTCGCCTTTCGGCAACAAAACATTCTTCGCCATCTAGAATCGGATATGGGCATGATTCTCATCTTAGCCTTCAAGCATGGCATATAAGCATCAAAGATATCCTTCATTCGAATCGTGCCTTGATGAGGATTTGCGTGCCAGCCTTAGCTTTGGGGAACCTTTGAGATATGTTGGAGAGAACTCAGCATCTGGATGGATGCTTGATATGCATGACTCGCATCCTCCATGATACATCTTCCTGCTATCAGAGTACTGCTTACAAGACGTATCAAGCGAATCCTTCTTGTTGTAGACTTAGAATATCACTTAAATCCCTGTCTTCAAATACCAGCAAGTTGAGATAGATGGTACAACACATAAGTGTTCGGAAAGCTACAATCATCTTGAATCATCAACATATCCAAAGGTAGGATAGTAGATCTCCAGATTACAAAATAGAAATTCGACTTCAATAGTCAGAAAAAAGAACTTCATTAGCAACTCGAGGCCAGACCATCGATGCTTTCGATCACACCTCCTCACTATACCTCGTCTGTCTATCCCCCTATCTCCTCCCTCATTAAAACCGTCCAAGACTCGACCGAGTCAAAGCCCGAATCAAAACGAAAAGAAAAATCCCAATCGCTAACTCCCCATCCAATTCCCAATTCCCAATCCCATTGAAAATCAATATACTCATACAATACTGATCAAAACAACCATCCAACGCACCTCTCCCTTCACTCACACCTAAACCCTCCAGTCCCAAAAATACCTCGAAGAGAACTAATCAAATCAAGATTCCTTTTCTTTTCTTTTCTTTTCTTTTTGTTCCTGATCCCTGAAAAATAAAATAGGCAAATGTGTATCAACATGAAAGAAAGAAAGAAAATGCAAAGGAGGGATACCAAACGAATATAGAGTATTTTCGCGCGCCGAGTTTGGGATTGGCATTTTGGTTCTCGTATGTATGGATGGGCTCGTGGATTCGTTTCATGCGGATTGTAGTTTGAGGAGGGAGATTGGTATTTGTGTGTTTACGAGTATGCACTCGAGTAAGTATCCATACCATCGAAAATAGCCCTCAAGCCCCAGACCTCTACCGAATATTTGGAAGCGGAGAAAAAATATCTATCTTCCATGTGTAGTGTAGAAAGTAGGAACGCGGAGTTGGGTGCGAAAGTTCGGGTATGGGAAGTAAGTCATGAGCGAGGAGAAAATGCGAGGAGAAACTTTGGTGGATTTTGAGTATCCGAGGGGGAGGGGTGAAGGGGAAATCTGGAGGTTTGGTGTGGATATGTATACGAGTGTATACACAACACTTACTAGACTATCCGTTCACCTACGACAATGATCCCCAGCATGATGCTACCCGGCCTCGCGCATACAAAACCCACATCGAAAACTCAAGTGTAGCATCCCATTCCACCTCATCCTATCCCACCTCATCTCACCTCACTCCACCCACCCCAAAAAGCGAAAATCAAACCCAACTCACCCCGGTTCTATCAACCAGAATATAATTCACACACACATACATACGACTACCCAGAAGCGCGCATCATGATTTACGATCACAATCACAACCATACAGTACGCAACAACAACATCCTAAACACCAAACGCTATTCCAACCCAAAACCCAAAACCTATACATATACATATATCACAACCTCATCACTCTAGAAACTCCCCCCCCCTCTCAAATTCTTGATTCTTTCCCCCTCCCCCATTTATCTCCGTCCCATATCAAGTATAAAAAGCGAAGATCTGACTCGACTCGACATTACTTGACTTGACTTGGAAAGAAAAAGACTTCTCACCCCTTCCAAATCTCAACAAAACATAATACAACTCAACAGACTATAACCAACCACAACAAAACAAAACTCGATTTCACTCGATTCATTCAACGAACAAAACGAACAAATTACAATAAAATACCGCTCAATCAACGATCAAAACTTACAAGCCATAAACCATAAACCATAAATTATAAATCTAATGATCTTTTACAATATCACTGAATCAAAGTTTTATATGATTTCAATCTTAAAAACGGAGAGAAAGGGAAAGATTGATAGAGATAAAGAAAGAGGGAAAAAGAGAGAGAGAAAGAAAAGGAGAGAGAAAAAGATTGATAAAGATAAAAAAGGAGAAAAGGAAAGAGAGAGAAAAAAAAGAGATAAATAAAAAGAAATAGAAGAATAAGAATAAAAAGGGAGAAAAGGAAAGAGAGAGAGAGAGAGAAACAGAGAGAGAAACAGAGATAAAGAGAGATGGAGAATATCGATCCAATACTACCATTTAATATATATACCTATAATACTCAATACTTCAACGACGGGTTAAAGAGACTACTTCTATTTTGCCTCATGTCACTTCACCTCATTACAATCCAACAACACCTCACCTCACCATATATCACTACTCTTCACTTCACTATACTGTATCACAATCCAACAACACCTCACCTCACCTCACCACAAACCCCACAAGCCCACCACTATACTCAAACTCAACTCAAGCTCAAGAAAAGAGAAGATAAGAGAAGAGAAGAGAAGAGAACGTCTCACTCGAAAGAAGAACATTAAGATCTACTACACCATATACATACACCATACACATACACCATAAACCATAGTATCCCTACTCATATCCCTACTCAGATCCCTACTCATCCACCTCTACTCTAACGGCAGTGCAATAGAAATACCCGTATACCAATACCAATACCAGATAATATCTCCAGGAGTGGAATGTATACAAGTACAAGAAAGAAAGAAAGAAAGAAAAAAAGAAAGAAAGACGCAATATATAATACAAAAGAGATAAACAATATCCGAATACAAAGCTCGAAATATATCCAAATTTCAACATCGCGAATCTAGAGTAGAGTAGAGGAGAGGTATGAAAAATTGAACGCGTCCCTGGAGCTCAAATGCTCTCCCTCTCTCTACAAGACCGGTCTGCTCGTAATACCACTACTAGTGATACGGTATAGCATTTTCGAAATAGATCCACTCAACCCAAACCCATCAACCCCATCAATCACAAGTTCACAGGTTCACAACAGGTCTTCTCCAGCTTAGATGACCTACCTGTACATCTTGATGGGATTTTCCAATACGCGAGTATGCGACGGGTACATATATTCCCACCCCAGGATCCGCATCGTACTCCGTATGGTGCGGGTAATGTCACACACACCAAAAAAAAGGATCGGATCGGAAATCTACTCGGGTGATGGTCGCAGCCATTCATCGGCGCCTGCAAGGTATGCGAGGACGCAGCACGGAGATACTCGTACCCAGAGCAGCATGCTGAACACGAGACGCTAAGAGGGATCTCGCTGAAGATCAAGCAATTCCTTATGGCGGAACCCTTTTGATGACCCCTTCCCCTTCCCTCTCGCTCCCTCTCCCTCTCTCCCTCTCCCTCTCCCTCTTGCCCCGTTGCCTAGGGATACATGAACTGGAGTTCGACTCCATCTAACACGCAAAACCTTAATATACGCGCACTCACATAGGCGAGCCTAAAAGAAAACCAGGGTCAAGGAAGGTGGAAAGCCAAAAAAAAAACCGGAGACGAGGTGAGAAAAGCGACATGGGCCCTGGGGGAATTAGTTTCGCATCGCGTTATTGCATACTCGCACAAATGAGGGGTAGAGGAATTGGAATAGAGGGGCCAAAAAAGAGAGAGAGAGAGAGAGAGAGAGATGCCAAAGGAAAAACGACTTGTGATCTGTGCTCTTCCCCGTACGTGCATGAGCACAGACCATCCCACGTGTGAAGTATTGGCGTTGGGCACGAATGAAAAGTTGAGTGAGGGAGGGAGGGAGTGAGGGAGGGAGTGAGGGAGTGAGTGAGGGAGTGAGTGAGTGAGTGAGTGAGTGAGTGAGGGAGTGAGTGAGTGAGTGAGTGAGTGAGTGGTTGGGTAGGTGGACTATTTGGTGTGGGTTAATTCGGTTCAATCAAGTTGATTGAAAGGATGGGAAAAAAAGGTTTCGTCTCTTTTTATGGAGATGGATATGTGTGTGTATGTGAAACAACTTGATCCGAGAGCGTCGGCGGAGTTGTGGCCCGGAATGTTTGAGATGGGGGGGAGTCAACATGATGAGTACCGGGCGTTCCCGACTTTGGGCACGAAAGCATGGATGTGTAGGGGCTGCTAGCATGATGGGCGAGAAGAGCAGCTAATGAAAGTGCGAGGATCCGGGGCTTGGGTAGAAATGGGTCCGGAGAATATGGAAGAGAAGGAATTAGTCGGAGTAACATCTCTTGGGGGCGGGAGTTTCTCTTCCTGATGGAACAAAGCTTGGAAAAGAGAGAGCCTCGCTTGAAGTCTAGTCTAAGCCCAAGTCTCATAAGCCATGCTGAAAAAATACCGTAATTGGATGTTGCAAAGTGACCGATCAGGAGGCTGCTTTATGTCCTATGTTCGTTCGGTGCAGTGCAGTAGAAAGCCGATAATGTGTAAACGGCGATGCTGGAGTTCAATGAGATACACACACGTGGACTTCACGTGCCAATCGGGACAACGAAAGGACGGATCGATCATCACTATCACGAAGCATGTGATGATTATCTTTCGGCGAAATGGCACAATACCTCGATATCTGACTTGCCCTACATCAAGCGTATCCATCGAATTCTTCAGCCCCCGAAAAGGGTAACTGGGTGTGGTGCATTGCGCCACACATGCAAATGTCTCTTTTCCAATATACTCAACCCTTGCAGCCTTCTGAGGCGGGAGAGGATGAAGAATGAGGCGACACAAGGACGAGGGAATGAGTCAAAAATCATTGGACGATATTCGTACACGCAAAGGCAGATAATTCGTGACGATTACTAACGCAGGTAGGTCTGAAAAGCAGAGCAGCATGGAGAAGGAAGATTTATGAGCATGCGACCTCATCTGCCCATCTCCTGTTTCCATAGGCTTCCTGCGCCTTCCAAAAATCCTGGGAAAGATGGTCAGAAGGATGGAAAATGGGAACCTTTGGGAATGGGGCATCGAGCTTCGGTGTAACAGTAGATGGGGAGATGAGATGTCTTGGGACGAGTGACTTTTTTATTTCTCTATTTGGAGTCGGAATTGTGGGGAGGGACTTATCGATTCATCTATCTGTATGGGCGAAAACAAGTACCGGTATGTATTCCTTGCCCGAAGAGGAAATTCGGAGCTTCGACAAAATGATATATGATGGAGCACCTGGATGACAAAACGTATGTGCAGCAGATGTAGGCAGCCAAGCACGGGAAGTATCGATGGATGCATATCTACGGCCTCGAGACTGGAAAATCCGAATGGGAAAAGACGATTGAACAATGAACATATGAATATGTGATATCAAGAAGGTGAGAAGGAAATGAACATGGAGCCAAATCCGTAGGAATCAAAGGTAGTCATGGTCTAGAAAAACAAGTGGTGAGATGGTAAAGTTGAGGGTGTAGTTGGGAGAAATCTCATTCGTTGAATTGAGATGAGATGAAATGAAATGCTACGACTTCGAATGTTTCTATTAATGCCACAGTCGATAGGAGGTTTGTTTGATTCCTCGCGAAGAGGGTTTGACCCAAGTATTGTCCTTGGAGATGTGGACTCCAATGTGTAATTCCCATTCTATGGTTCGCGTATGTGAAGGTGGAAGCATAGCGTTGTCTGGTGATATTGGTAAGGATGGCAGGATGAGGAGGGGTCAGTCTCAGTCTCGTACATAGGTAGCGCAGAAAGGACGATGGCGAGTAGCTTGAGGGTAGAGAGAAAGGTGGAATATTACAAACCCAAGATGCCAAGTAGATATACTCTGGAGTTCACAAATCCTATCACTGGATAGCGATTCTGATTCTGGTTGTTCTTCTTCTCACTCCCATCCACCCTCGAAGGAAGGAAGGGAATGGAAGGAAGGGAAGAGAAGAGAAGAGAAGCCTCTCACAGCTTATGCCCATGACTCGAATCGATACTTGGATACTTGGATACTTGGATACTTGGATACTTGGATACTTGGATACTTGGATACTTGGGTACTTGGATACTTGGGTACTTGGGTATTGAGGTACAATACATGCATCAACAACGGGTGTTACCTGTCAGATTTATCGGTTTGAATATGAAATACGAGTATATGTGCCCCGACTTGGTGTGTATTCTCCCCTCGGTCGGAAAAAGCGACCGAAGAGAATTAAAAACTAGGCGAGGGCTAGAGGCACGTATCCCTTTTGCAGTAGACTACAGTAGTGCCGAGAGTCCAGTGCTCGTGGACGAATATCTTTAAATTCATTGCATGTAATGCATAACAATGCACTATGGATTGATACTTTTATGGCTGGATTTCTTACTCTGGCTCGGAGATTGCAAAATCCTTTAGAGAGTACGTGGGAGGAGGAGGGGGGAGGAGGAGGAGTAGTAGCAGCAGTAGTAAAATGTTTGCAAAGCGGCAGGAGCAAGAAAAGGACCGCATCACAAAGATTCGTACAATTGCTGGAATGTGGATGAAGAGGTGTGCCAATTGTTGGTTGGAGGTATATATGACTTGCAGTCTGCAGTCTAATTGCAGTCTGCAAGTTGCATTCTGCATTCTGCATTCTGCATTCATGGCGTTGCGAGTGCGTTGCCTGGGGATTCTTGGTTACCAATGGTGATGATGAGATCCGATGATTCTGAAAACTTGAAGTTGCAACGAGAATGTCTGATTTGAAACGCCTTCACTGGTGGCTATCAATCGAGATTTGCGTGGCTGGGTAATCGAAGGTGCAGATTTCTAAAAGAAGAATGTAAGGGGGTTGTAACCGATCGGATTGGGTGGTAAATATGGTTGCCGACGCATTGAATTGCTGGAAAGTAGTCATAAGAGAGAGGCGAAGGAAATGGCTTGTTCACACAACAGGATAGATGGACCAATGAGGGATCTGGGTATTTTGGCCATTGGTATTGTTGAATTCGACTTTTTCCAATGCATGAAAGATGGCTTAAAATAGCGTCGGTTGTAAAGCGGCTGGTTCGTTTCTGGTGTTTCCTCGTTTCAAAAGTCAAATTAAAACAGTTGGTAATACTCGTAGATTGCTTGCTGTACTCGAGGATCTTGAGATAGCTTTAGATACGGGATACTGGTACTGTAACCATATCATCATTTTTGACATCAAAGTCATTGACCACCCGTTGACCACCCGTTGACCGATTGAGTAATAGGTTAGTGCTGTGACAGTACTAACCTAGGTATCGTATCGACGTGCATGAAAGCATACTGTATGCGAGTCGTCCGGCGAGAGCAAATAGTCGGTTAGCGCTATAACCTTATACGGAAGTATTGCGAATCGATAGAGTACGGGCTGATTAGATGCCTACGGTATCTCTCGCATTTGGTGCTGTGCATCAATCTTTTCATGGTACCATCTGGGGAATCAATTTGAGATGCCGTAGCCAACAGTCAAGTAGGCAACATTGTGTATCAGATAGCCAGACCACTACTCCCAGACGACGACAGCTTGAAGTCGTTGGGTGTGATTACGAAATCATGTAACTAACACGTTTGATGTACACGATATGTTGCTCACCCAGAATATTCCGTATCTGTAACGATCATTGGAGACTCGAGAGAGAGAAGATGTAGCATTTGCCGCCTTATGATATTAACTTACCTCGGTGTTGGAAAATGAAGAGGGAAAGAGGGAAATTCGATCGAAGCGAAGTGGATGAAGGAGGCGAGGCGCAATTCGCAATACAAATTAGCTCTCCCCGCAAATAAACATCTACCGTACCCTATCTCGAATTCCATTCTTCTCCATCCCTTCACCCCTTCATCCTTTCATCCCTTCATGATTCATGATTCATGATTCATCCCGTTATCCCTTGCACTTTTTCTACTCGGCCTGAACGTTCATAACCAGTCACAGAAAGTTTCCTCCCCTACCCTACTTTTATCCGCCCTGTCCCAAAATTGAAGTCTAATCCCTTCCCCCCTTCCCTTTGCCACACGGTTAAAAACATCACCATTCATCGCCCATACATTCATCCATCCTACATACTCTTACCACTTCTCACGCTGCATTCAGTTCTTTCAGTTCCAAAATAGACACAGTATCTTACTTTAACGAGGAGTCATACATACATACAACTAAAACCTACTCCCGTTTTTCTTAACCCTCCCTTGGTCCTTTTCTTGCTACTCTGCGACGGGATTTTTGTATTCGCATCCCAACATATTGATACCCAATGAGCTCCTGAATCCTGTGCTACGAGTCTACGACAAGCATTAGGCTGAAAGACCAACGGACAACACAGCGAACGATTTGAGGAAGTATTTTCTCCCTCCTTGATTTCCCCCCTGGCTACGAGTTTACGGGAGATTTAAGCTACGGGGAAAAAGAAGATCCTCGTATGTTGTGGACCGGTGGACTTTTCGAAAAAGTACATAAGGTTACCTATAAGAAGAGCAAGACCAATTTATCAATCGAATCAACAGCTTTGTCTCCAAGACCTTGAAAGACCGCAAGACTGCAACCGCAAGACCTCCAAGAAGCCACCCCCAGGAAAGTAGGATACCCATATACATACGGATCTGGATCCATATACATCAAATCTTTCAATCTTCTCATCTACATGCGAGACAAAGACAGAAACTCCAAAGCCATAAACCGGACAAGGATTTGAAGCAGTTTCCATTCTTGTTCTCCTTTGGATATTTCCCATTACCCCAGGATTAGGATCATTTCTCTGCAGGGAAAGAAAAACCACAAGACGTACAACTATTTCTGTTCTTCCTTTTCATCCTACTCGAGTACAGCTACAAGCTCCCGCAACTTGAACCAGATCTGAAGAGTTTGTGCGCCTCATACCGTGTCTCATCTTTTATTCTCCATTCGGATCTTGTAACCTTAGCATTTTCACCAGACAGGTTACCAGAACAGGTTCAACAACGTATCCTCGTTGTTGATACCATTTACAAGATCATATCATATCATCACATCCATCCATCCATCCATCCCTCCATCCATCCATCCCTCCATCCATCCATCCCTCCATCCATCCATCCCTCCATCCACATCCACATTCACATCTATCTCCCCCTCTTCCTCCCTTGTGGTTCTTGAAGTGAACTGCTACGGGATTGCTGATCCATCCATATTCGCATCGACATTTGATCCTCGCTTGCCAGACCATTTCGCTATCGATAAACCCTATGGACCACCAACCACAACAACTTCTCTACCAACGTTGTATTGCAAAAGAACAAAACCATATTCCCCGGTCACTCCAAAGTCTCAGCTTGCTCTTGCTCTTGCAGCAGTCCTACTACCACCCTCCAGACACTCCTGTGGAATTCCGGAGCCCATCCAATCATTTTGGGGCTCGCCATTTCCCAGTACCGTACGGTGCATTTACGGATTAGACACTCAAAAGAGCTCAGACGTAATATTTATTTGTTTATTTGTTTATTTGTTTACTCTTTTTTTTTCCTTTTTATTCCATCCGAATCCGCATCCATCCCTCACACCCACACCAAACTTCCCGCACACCCCGTCAACCAAGCTTCACAACACACACACACACACACAACATAACATCACACTAAACCTTTGTGCGACTTCAATTCCTGTTACTTAAGTAGGAGCGTCAAGTCCGCTTTCTATTCGTTTCTATTCGCACTCAATACCCTTCCCACCCACTCTTGTGGATCGGTATCAATACATATCTTGTTGTTGTCGGTCTTCATTGTCAGTCTTCATTGTCAGTCAGTCGCATCAACATCACGATGGGCAGTCCACATGCTGCATGTGTCGAGGAAGTGGATGAAGAGACGGGTAACATTATAAAAAGTTCAAGACGAAGCGCAAGCGTCAAGGCCTCCTCCAAGGACAAGACGAAAGAGCGTTCCAAGAATTCCACTCGCGATCGCCCAAGTAAAGCTTCGAAAACAAGCAGCGACTCGGGATACTCGACAGGAGCAATCCCCACAGGCTCCGAGGTCTCATCACCTGATGCCACAAGAGGTGTCGAATACACCAAGGAAAGCAAGAAATCACGAAAACCATCCATGGGCCAAGGGCAACCTTCCATCTCGGTCGAATCACGACCACCACAAACACTTAAGAACAAGGAGAGCAGGGAGCATCGAAGATCTCTCAGCATCAATACAGATTCAAAGCCAGAATATTATGGAGTTCCATCACCGATTTCTTCCAGACATCCTCAACCTCCCGTTCTGTCACAACCACCTACCCCATCTCTCCCTGTGAGACCACACGTATCGACCCATGCTCAAAGCTACTCTGGCGCGCGACCGATCAGCTATCACGCTGCTTCTGCATCAGCATCTTCAGCTTATCCTCCATTGTCCAACTCTGCGTACTTTCAACCTACTCATCAATCGGCGCAATTTCAAGCTCCTCCCCCCTCACCAGCATTTAACAACTATGCCGTCGTCCATACTCCACAAGCTACTAGCTACTTTCCGCCACAGGAACCTCCATCTTTATCGCGCTCTCTCTCTGCCCGATTCGAACCTAAGAGAGAAAGGCACTCTGCATATGGCATTCGGGAAGAGACGGCTCAAAGACCTAGGATGGTCATAGGAGGCTACGAGCGAGAGTATCATCACAGCGAAGACGAATATGATAGCTACGCATCCTCGGTTGAAGAACCCATCGGGAGAACTATTACTAGCAGCATACGCGTACCATCTGGGCTCCCTTCGAGGACAAACAGCTCAGCTGTCTCTGAGAGTAACTTTAGCAAGGCAGACACCACACACAGTCACGAAAGTTACTACGGTGAAGTGGAATGCGGGTACAGCAAAAGTAAGAGTAAGAGCAAGAGCAAGAGTAGAAGAGATTCTCAAGCCATGCCGCCACCACCTCTACCTTCAACCAACCCTAACCTACGACGAACAACAGCCAAGATGCCAGCATACGATGACAACCCTTCCCACTACAGTGTTGGAGAGTACCAGGAAGAACCCCCTCGCTCGGCATCACGTCATCGTCGACCAGGCGCTCATCGAAACTCTGTCTCATATGATGTGGCTGATCTACCTAGAGAAACAGGGAGATTCAGAGATGAAGCAGCAAATAGCAAAGACAGACGCCGCCAAAGTTACTGTGGTCAATCTGCTTCTTCTACACAACCATCTACATCAGGATCAAGTGGTTATGACGCAAAAGCTACATCAGGAACAACTGATTATGACGCAAAACTCTCTGCGGCGGCCATCTACCTTGAGGAGGTCAGTGGTCCAACCATACCACTCACTGCCGAGGCTTTGAAAAGAGAACAACGAAGACAGGCTGGAGGGAGCAACAGAAGCACAAAAAGCGGTGGAAGTCATGATTTGAGCGATCACCGAGGCACACAAATTACTCGCACGACCCGAAGTGGTGGTGATGATGATGTTACAATTGAGATTACGGGTCAGGCCAAGGTCACAGTCGGTAGAGCTGAAATTCACTGCGAGGAAGGAGGGAAGATCCAAATTCACCGCACAGACAAGGTTCGCGACGGAAGTCAGGCGACCTTATCGGACTATGGACATGGATACGGACTTAAATTACTTGATGATCGTGACCGCCGAAGCCGACATGACCGAAGCGACAGTCAATCGACCCGATCCCGCATAAAATCACAACATTCCTACACCCGAGTATCACCTCAACCTCATGAAAGGGACCGAGCACCTCGTGAACTTCGTGAGGATTATGAAGCTCGTACTGCCAACTGGGAGACGTCCACAACTCACAACTGGGATTAATTTCACGGGTCCCATGTCATTTCTACCAGCGATCTATTTCTTCATGTTTGATTTAGCGATATTTTTGATCATGGCGATTTCATATCATTTCTTTGGCACCTGTTTTACATTTTCCCTGTGCATGTTGTTAGGTGGTTACTACTTTCTCCTCTTCTTTGGGTTTTCAGAAAAGCGGAAAAAGTTTATACCCCCAAATGCACGTGAAGAGCATTTTTTCGTCTCCTCTTTTTTTTCCTTGTGGTGGAAACGGAAATGTCTCGATATGATGATTGTATGACTTGTATGACCTGTATGAGTTATGTTTATGTTTATGAAAGTTTTTTCATGTTTCCTATTTCACTTTGGCGATTATTTTTGTTTTTGATAGGATTTGGATTGGGGATAGGAACAGTGTGAAAAACAGAGGCATGCACAATCGCTAGCAATGGCAGCATGTAAGATATGAGTATTGACCGAGATGTTTTAAGAGTTGGGCTAACATGGCTGGTACATGGTTTGATATGATGTACGAACATGATGAGTGGGATGAAATGGATGGATAGATTCTCTCTCTTAATTTGAGTGGAGGGCTGGCTGCTCAGGCTGGAGGGTTCTATGAATTTTTGTTTGTCAGATCTTCAATTATGGTTGCGATGATTAGGATTGGAATGCTTGTTTGTTTTATAGGAACAGATGGATGGATGAATGGATGGATGGATGGGTGGCTTAGGGTAGGTTTGTGTTTGTGTTTCTGTTTAGGATTATTAGTTAGTTCACAATATGATACCCCCTTTTTATATATCCTTGATTGTTAGGTGTGTGTGTGTCTGTGTGTGTGTAGGTGTAGGTGTAGGTGTGTGTTTGGATATGATGGGATGGGAATGGGAATGTAAGACGCGAGCATTAGAGTAGAGTAGTTCTCACTTTATCTTCTCGTTTCGATTCTTGTTTGTTGTCATGTCTTACAGGGTTCTCTATACTTAAGTAGAGTATATATTTCATTTATCCCCATCAGATTCTCATTCGTAATGTTGTTTATTGATTGTTTATTATTGGTTTTTCTACTTTATTTTATTTTGCTTTGCTTTACTTTGTTCAATTGTGTGATTCTATGTGATACTGTGTGATACTGTATGATACTGTATGATACTGTATGATACTGTATGATACTGTGTGATACTTTACTGTATAATACTATTATCTATTTGAATATTGCATATTGTATATTATATAATACCATCTACTTGAGTACTGGATACTATACATCTAATATACTATACATCTAATATACTATACATCTAATATACTATACATCTAATATACTATACATCTAATATATATATGTTGTTCTTATTCATTCTCTTTTGTTAATAATTACGCTTATTGTCATCAATACACTTCTTGTGTTTTTATTTGAATGTCTGGGGAGTTTTCTTTGGGTGCTGATTTGGTTTAGTTTGGTGTGTTTGATGTGGTATGGTTTGGATGTGTATGAATGGATACATAAACAATATAAGTAGATCTTTTTTGATTACATATATACATATATTACTCTACATGGTTAGTATATACTCCACATCCAAAATCCGCATCGTTTTAGGAGTTGAATGATGGAAGAATCGAAGAAAAAAGTCAAACACGCAAGTCAACCAGCGATCATCTACTCGTAATCATCCCCAAGAAGATCTCATCGGCCAGAGCACCTTGCGCCATACATTTCCACACGAATGCTCGACGGTACAAGTAGAAGGAAAAGAGTTCGGCACAAAGCTGTTTTTGCATCACTTGTATGTTTCCCCTTCTCTTCTCTTCGCAGCGTCTGGAATTCGAGTACTTGTATGGTGGGTTTTATGTGGTTCAATACGGCGGGATTGTATTATCTATTGTGGCATTATGAGTTATGGCGTCTTTTGAATTTTGGATTGTATTTATGTATATATATATATATATATATATATATCAGAACGATCTAATTAACAAAGCAAGATAGAATATCTTCAATTTGCCGATATCACGGGTTATCAATGTTTGACAGGACGAACAGTAGCCATAGGCATCTCAAAGATCTTTCAGGGGATGGGAGATTATTTTGTAGAAGCTTTTTCTATTTTTTCCTTATAAAACATTTATTATTGTATATATCATAAGCAAATCGCATAATCAGCGTAGCTATAGCTATAGATAGATCAAATCGATTATGAATTACTACTACTATATCAGGACGAACATGAGTATAAAAGAATACCAAAACGTAACATCGTATAACTTCCCGCACGATCCTCGAGTTAGGATCGCCAAACCGTGCGATTCGATCAAATCCATCAAATCTTCGCAGAGATGTAGATTTTCATGCTCGGGGCGTGGGATGTTTTGTGGGGTATTTATTACTCGTGCTTCTTTTTCGTCTTTGCTTTGCTTTGCTTGATGATTACGGGAGATGCTAGAGGTGGTTTGTTGTCGAGGGATAGAGTAGACGGAGTGGATCTTGGTTTGAATCGCCATTTTTACCTTCAACCTCAATCTCCATCTCTACCCGCGAACCTCATGCATCTCCCTCCCTTCCTTGATTCCTTGATTTCTTCCATCGCTCCTCGGAACGTTTTCGGGAAGAAATCTTTGCCTCTTTCGCTTCATCCCCTCCAACTCCAACTCCAACCCCATCCAACTCCAACTCCAACCAAACCCAAACCCAAACCCTCTTCACTCACCCAGTACTCCCACCGTAATCCCCACAGGAAAGCGACGGCGACGACGATCTCGACTACACACCCCATTTTCTCCCCACGCGTTTGGAGAATCGTGAGGGAGAATGGGTGATGGATTTGTATTTTTGGGGTTCGTCGTTGCGAGGTTTTGTTTGTTGTTGGGGAGGTATTTGGGGGGGGGAGGGGCGGGGTTGGAAAGGGACGGAAGAGGGTTGGTTGGTGTTGGTAATGATGTTGCGTTTGGGGGTGTGTTTAGGGGATATATTTTTTTTGTGTTTGTGGTTTTGGTTTTGGTTTTGGTTTTGGTGGTTGAGGAGTTGATTCTTGATGGTTGGTTTTTTTATTTTTTTATAGGAATTTTTAATATTGCGCGAATAAATGAAGGA
>NGKF01000017.1:244702-264196 GCA_002162555.1 Monilinia aucupariae | reverse complement strand
CGACATAGGAGGAGAGGGACGGGTAGTAGGGGAAGTGTACGTTCTATGGGGAGTTTCAGTGGGATTATTCAGGAACGAGTTGAGGTTGGGAGTTAGGGGGTAGGGGAGGAGAGGGGAGGTGAGGTGAAGGGGAAAGGGAAGGGAAAAATCCAGCATTTAATCTGTGGTTTGAATTTGAGCGGGTTTGATTTTGAGTTTAGGCTCTATTTTTATTTTATTTTTATTGTTTACTCATTTTCCGTTCTTTTCTATTATTTATTTATCTATTTATTTATTATTTAGTTTATTTGTTTTATTATATATATACCATGATATTGGGATTAGCATCGGGATGGAATTTGAGATTGGAAATTGGAAATTGGAAATTTGATATTTCAATAGAGTATCGCAAGGCAAGGCTGGTAGCGTAGCGCAAAGCAGAAGTAGGTCGAGTGGGATGGGATGGGATGGTATAGGATGGGATGGGATGGGATGGGGATGAATATCATAGAGTACTACTCTACTCGAGTATATACAATACAATACAAGATATTCTCTCAATACTCGAGTAGATTCTTTCAATAAGATGTTGATAAGATGTTAATAAGATGTTAATGAAGATGATATGTTGATGGAGATTTCCCTTTTCCCTTTTGAATAATATTTCTAGAGGAATTGAATATTCATATCGAAGATGAAGATGAAGATGAAGATGGAGATCCAAATCCAAATCCAAGTCCGGGTTCGGGTCCGGGTTTGAATGGGATGGGATGGGATGAGATGGGATAAATTGATCTATTAGATTTATTATATATTACTTGTATTGAGCAAGTAAGGGTATTTATATATTCTATTTATATCATATTTGTCGTGTATTTGCTGGGCTGGAATTTGAGCTTGAATTGCATTTGTTGAGGGGGTCTGCTGGATGGATGGTGGATGGTATGGTGGATGATGGTGGATGGTATGGTATAATACAATATACTACAAAGACATCTATCCATCCATCTATACAGTACAGTCTCTGAGGACTCGCTCGTGGGGATATTTTGATGCTTCACTACGCGTATTGCGTTGGGATTGAACGAGTACGAGTACGAGATGTTTGGATGGGATTCCGTTGGGCGTTATCTTTGGGGCCTGCTTGTACTTACGAGTGCGTATGTATGTGGTGCTGGCTTGATGTGTGAGGTGCGAAGTTTGGTGTGAGATCTAAGATCTAAGATCTAAGATCTAAGGTGCGAGGTGCGAGGTGCGAAGTGCGAAGTGCGAAGGTTCGTGTGAGATAGAGATGCGCAACTTTAATACTCTAGAGTAGAGTAAGATGATGCTGCTGCTGCTGATATGTGTGTGGCTAACGACTGTATGTAGAGTAGGTCTTGGAGTACAGTATAGAGGGTAAGGAAATACTTTGGAAGTACTTTGAAATATGGAGAGTGCTCGAGTCGAGTATGTAGAGTTGAGTAGAGTGAGGAGAACGTGTGGATAGGTAGGTTTTGACCTATGATTTACTCGAGTCTCGGATGGAACGAAGGAACGAAGGTAGGATCTAGAAGAAAGTTGAGATGAGATGAGATGGAATGAGATGGAATGAGATGAAATGATGGATCGCTCAACGGCCGAAACGGCATTTCTCAAATCAACTCAATTTAGGAAAGAATAATAAAATCAAATAAAATTAGGGGTTTGTTTTTGAGTCAACTCTGTTCATGATGGGATTATTCGAGGATCCGTGTTACAATAATGCGTTTGGTTTCGTTTGGTTTCCTAATAGAGAAATTTTCTAGAAGTGGGTAGGGTGTGGAAGGGATGGAAAGGGAGTAATGTGAGACATTGGTGAATTTTGCATAATATATAGTAGAGTAGAGGAAAAAAGAAAGAGAAAGAGAAAGAGAAAGAGAAAGAGAAAGAGAAAGAGAAGCATGGCTAATTTTCATCGTATGTAATGATCGTGATGTATATACGAGTAGAGTAGTCGACAAGATAGATTACCTATTGTATAGATATTCTATGAGATTATCATTATCATTAGAGCTACTAATACAAATACAATACTATTCCATCTTCAAATGAACCTTCTACATAACTATTCGAAAGATCTAAAGTTCCAAAGGGAAAGGAAAGGGAAAGGGAAAGGAAAGGGAAGGGGAATAATAAAAGGGGGTATCCCCCCTATTTACATCTACATCTATATCACATACCCATCGGAGCAGAACGGGAGCACTTTATCCAAACCTTATATTCCTATTCAGCACTCTATTATTATATTGAAATTGAGACGATGAATTGGGTTGAAATCCCTTGCGAAGACTTATAAACGGCGCATATCATTCCAACGTCTAGACTCTAGATGAGGGAAATCGGTTGGCCAGCGGCTACAATACGCGAGTAGTGTCAGATGAATGGAAATAGACGAATACGATAAGAAGATCCGAATTGACCAATCCGCCAGAGGATCCTCCCGGGACCCACCGGACCCAGAAGGTTACGGGGATGAGAGTTCCACAAGCCGACTCTTTCGATTTTGCGCGTCAGGATTTGGACAAAGTATATTAGAGTAGAGAGTACTCCCAGTAGAGTAGAGTAGAGTAGAGTCGTACTTGTACTTGTACTCCATAATATTCGAGTAGCTTTACGATGTACTCGAGTACAAATAACATCATCTTATGACTGACCAACTGGCTCATTCCTCTCCATTGCTACTAATTCTTCCAAAATCTCATCTCTCATCTCTCATCTCTCATCTCTCATCTCTCATCTCTCATCTCTCATCTCATCTCATCTCATCCACTCATCTCTCCGCTTATTTTGTTACATAAGCAAGCGTGTTACCCGATCATATCCGATTCTTCGGATAATTATTGAACCCCTTCTTCTTCATCTTACCAACCTTCTTCTTCCACTCCATTCTGTTTGTTCTCTTCCCGGAATGGCCTTCTGGATAGGTAAGGGTGGGTTGGCTATGGGTATGGGTATGCAGACCCCGGACCGACACAGCATATTATGACTAGATGGATATCTTCTCGCATAAAGCTTAAACCCAAGCTATCACCCCATATCATCCTGACTTTTTTTCTCTTTCCCCCAACGGTTTCCTTCTTGCTTTTGCTGTTTATCTTTCTTCATCTCTTGTATACTCACACATTCATCTTCCAAATGGCTTCTCATAGTACCTCGAATTCCGAAATCGGATCTCCTAATACTCCCAGATCTGCCTCTCCTAAATCTTCGGTTAGATCTACTTCTCCCAAATCTCCTGCGGTTAGATCGCCTTCTCCCACCGTTAGATCTCCTTCTCCCACCGTTAGATCGCCTTCTCCTACCGTTAGATCGCTTTCTCCCACCATTAGATCTCCTTCTCCCACCGTTAGATCGCCTTCTCCTACCATTAGATCTCCTTCTTCCATCGTTAAATCGCCTTCTTCTACCGTTAGATCGCCTTCTCCCACCATTAAATCTCCTTCTCCCACCATTAAATCCGCTTCTCCTATCATTAAATCTGCTTCTCCCACCATTAGATCCGCTTCTCCTACGATTAAATCTACCTCTCCTAAATCTACCCCTCCTAAATCTACTTCTCCCAAAACTCCTACCATGAGATCTGCTTCTCCTACTTACGTCGCAAGTCGTTCACCATCCGTTGACACCACCAAAAGAGTTTCCTTATCAAAAAGTCGAATAAATACAGCCCGGAATCCAATAGGGGGTATTGATATTGCCGCAATTGAAGCGGCCATGAAGCAATCTTCTCTGGATCATCTAAGAGGTTACAAACAGGATCATTATGGAATTGTGGAACAAGCCGAAGAGACCGAATACATCGATGAGGATTCCGCCAGGGGATATCAGGTTCTGCGGGAGCCTGCATGGAATAAAGGTGAGAGAGATACTCGGGTTGGTTTCACCAGGAGAAATTCCCATCCTAACTTCCCCAAGGTACCTCCTTTACTCCCGAAGAAAGAATCAACAAAAACCTTACGGGTCTCATTCCTCACGTCCTAGAGAGTCTCGAGACACAATGCATTCGAGCCATGAAAATGATCAATAGCCGCGGTACGCCAATCGATCAATACCTTTACCTCTCCAGTATCAAATCCCAAAACACCGATCTCTTCTACCGTCTCCTTATCGATAATGTTGAAACCCTCATGCCACTCGTCTACACCCCCACAATCGGAGACGTCTGCCTTCAATACTCCGCCCTCTACACCCGCCCCGAAGCCCTCTACATATCCATCAAGCAAAGGAAATCCATCAAGACCATCCTCACGAATTGGCCGTACCCGAACCCCTCCATCTGCGTCGTGACGGATGGATCCCGCATTCTTGGCTTGGGCGATCTCGGCGTGAACGGGGTTGGCATCTCGGTTCGTGCCCTCTCCATCCCTCTACCCCTCGCGCGCTTGTCTCACCTTCCCGTCTTGGCTAACACGCGCTTTCCCCCCTAGATCGGCAAATTGGCCCTGTACACCGGCGCCGCGGGGATCCACCCCGAGAAAACCTTACCCATCGTTCTCGATTGCGGTACGGCGAATGAGGAGAACTTGCGCGATCCCTTGTATTTGGGTCTTCGCATGAAGAGACCTTCGCCGGAGGTCGAGCAGGAATTTATGGATGAGTTTATGGAGGCCGTTCGGGAAGTTTACCCGGAGATGCTGGTTCAATTTGAGGATTTTGAATCGGGGAAGGCCTTTAAGTATCTGGATCGATATAAGGAGGATAAGATGTTTAATGACGATATTCAAGGGACCGGTGCTGTGGTATTGGCTGGGTACGTTCCGGACCCATAAATTCTCTCCCGTCTCTTCTCATTCCATACTAACTGATCATAGATATATCGGTGCCGTCAATTTGTCCGGGGTGCCGATTGAAGATCAGAGATTGGTATTCATGGGTGCCGGTTCGGCGGGTGTCGGTGTGGCCAAGCAAGTCATGGAATACTACACGCGCCGCGGACTCTCGGAGCAAGAAGCGCGCGAAAAATTCTGGCTCGTCGATACCAAGGGACTCGTGACGTCGGATCGAGGAGACGAGCTAGCGGAACACAAGAAGATCTTCGCTCGGACCGACAACAACGGGCATCAATTCGTGACGTTGGAAGAGGTCATCGAATACGTCAAGCCCACGGCTCTGATCGGGCTAACGGCCACCTTCGGCATCTTCACCGAGTCGGTCGTCCGAGCCCTCAAGGTCTCGGTCGACGCGGGTGGCCTCGGACGAAGACCCATCCTCTTCCCCCTGAGCAACCCCCTCACGAAAGCCGAATGCACCTTCGAACAAGCCATCGCCTGGACCGAAGGCACGGTGATCTTCGCGTCCGGATCCCCCTTCGCCCCCGTCACCATCAAGCACTCGGACTCCTCGGACAGCGCCACGACGTACCACCCCAACCAGGGCAACAACGTGTACGTGTTCCCGGGGCTCGGGCTCGGCGCCATCCTCGCGCAAGCCACGCGCGTCACCGACGCCATGGTGTACCAGAGCGCCGAGGCCCTCAGCGGCTGTCTGAACCGCGAGGAGCTGCTGATGGGTCTCATCTACCCGAAGATTCAGCGCGTGCGCGATGCGAGCGTCGTGGTGGCGCGCGAGGTCATGAAGGCGGCGAGGAGGGAGGGCGTGAGTCGGTTGAGCGAGGACCTTTGGGAGGAGTGGGAGGAGTGGGGCGATGTGGCGTTGGAGAGTTGGATTCGGAAACAGGTTTATGATCCGAGGTGGTGAGGGCGTGCGTGTTGGCTTCTCTTCGTCAAGCTTGGGTAGCGAGCTTGCTTGTGAATCACAACCTGAAAAATAGGTCTCGCACTCATCATGCAATCAAGTATTTTTTTTTCACTTGGGCGCAAATTCGATCTCTGCAAGTGATACCGCTACCGTTACCAATGTCCTGTCTCTAATTCTAGCCTCTACTCTAGCTTAACTCTACCACATCTGCAATTTCATGCCACATCTTGCAATTCCCCTCTCCCCCCATCCCCATAACTCCCCACTCGGCTAAATCATGAGTTTTGATTTCTCATCTCCCCTACAGAACTACACATACATACATACATACTCTACATGCACACATCAAGAACCACGTAAGAAATCAACGATAAAGCTTACCCCAAAAATCAAATACTCATCAACGTCGAAGAGTCAAAGCCCAAAACCCAAGACCCAAGACCCAAATTCCCCCCCCCCGGCAAAACCATCTAACCTCATACTTTATCTACTCCACTTACATCATTAATTATTTCCAAACCGCCATCATTACCACTGCACTTATCTAAAGGTCCTTTGGATATACTCGAGTATATCTTCTTTGGTTCTTTGGTTCTTTGGTTCTCTAAATCATTAAATTAGATGGGTAAATCTTCTTCGGACATTACTTACGATCACCAAGACTCAAGACTCGGGACTCGGGACTCACGACCTACCTCAGACCATCTCCACTGCAGTAGCCAGCCATGCGCCTCGCGCCTCGCGCCTCTACGGTTTCAAGACTAATCACTCATCGCCTATATCGTCGTATTGATCTCGTTGAGGGTGTTGTGATTTTGGGCTGGCTGCTTGTTTCTTGGGGTTTTGGTTTTGAGGTTTTAAGGCTTTGGCTGCTTGAGAGTATGAGTGATGGTTTTGGAAATTTCGGTGTGGGATGAGGAGGATTGGGCTGGTATCGTATCGTATCGTATTGTATTATTCCTCCTTGTTGTGGGTTTGTGCGGCTTTTGATCTTGAGGCTGGTTGGTGTATAGATCTTTTTGGGGGGCGGCTTGGGTTTTGGTTAGGTGGGGGGGCGATTGACTTCTCGTGTGTTTCTGAGGACTCGGGCAGCGAGTTCTATCCTCGAGCATACGAGTACTGAACAACTATTGGCGTGGGGAAACGCGCGATAGATATCCCACCACTAACTGTCGTCTATCCCAAGACTATATAAACTGCGAGTGCGACGGTGATCTTGAGGATCCTAAATCCGCGCTCGCTTTTTCTGTAAATCATCTATCCCGGCTTCGATTTGCTATTTATATCTAGATCAAGATCAAGAGACTATCTCTTCTTTGTGTCAAGGTCTATAGTTCCTTGAGCCACGCTGCGGCTAATATCGATCTGGTGTTGGATTTGTTTTCATTCCTCACACATAGACGAGGAGAAATGATGGATTGATTATGCTATGGGACTTCAGCTCACGATTGAGTTTCCCAGGCCGCTTTTCCCCTTGGGGATAACGAGATTCTAGCTGGTGTTCGAGTTTACGAACATCAACTCTGAGAATGTCGTTTCTTTAGTTTATCACTTGCAGGTAGGTAACGATGAGATTCTTTCCTTCAATTTTTTTTTTCTTTTCGTTTTCTTTTATAATACGCTGTTTGGTCTAAGGTATTACTAGTCAACAGAACTAGTGAGCTACTCTACTCGAGTATTTCCTCCAATGTCTTCGAAAGTATCAATGAGGGCTATTGAATATAGCACTTCCAAACCAGAGCATGTCACTGGGTTCTCTGACTGTTTCAAGCTTCGTTTATTTCTATTTAGTAGTGCTCGTATAGTGTGATGAGATGCTTACATGCAAAAGTTACCTAGTCGATTGATTACATTGCTCTGAAGCTATGCCACCTTGCACAGTAATTTCTTCCAAACTGCTCGATAATCATTATTGCACCTAGCTATTCATCTCAGAAGCCATTTCAAAATGAAGTGCACCTCCGAGTTGCTTGGGATATCATGGTCCATATAGTATCTCTCTTCGATATCCTTGAAGAAACTATATCAATCAGCTCAAGCACTTAACAATTCAACGAGATTAAAATATCGCCGTGCCGGACACATACCTGGCCTTCTGTTTCGATCTTCCAATGATCGAAACTATTCCGATGATGTTCTTGGATACGGGATTGACTCTGGGCTTAGCCATAGAGTAGATTCGAAGAGAATGAGAAAATCACAGGCTTCGAGATACTAAACTACAATGTTACTTATTAGATAACCACCGCGATCTGTAGTATCTCAAGTTGCAGAATTAACCATGCTCGTAGTGACAACTCGTCAACAGATTCGACGCAGAGCTAAGATCAACAAGAGGTCTAGAGGGTCATCGGCAAAGGTTCAGCATCAAGGTAAGATGCAAGGGGTATTTTGGCAGTTCAATGCCATTCCCGACCGTGTGCAATATGTAGCGATGGCCAAACCGAGCGAGATATAGGATGTGAAAGACAGAAGAGTATAGTATATACACAGGACTCTCCCGCCACGAAGTCCTTCGCAGCGCACTTACATGCCCACCAACTCTCGTCATCGTGGGGTGTTTCGTTCATGTGGACAAATGGTGAAAGAGCCGTAGAGCTACTGCGGGGTATGATAACGGTAGCGAGAGGGTAACAAACAGGAAGATGATGGATTTCATGCTCGTAAAGTGTGATTACATGGCAAGGATCATTGAAGAGCATTCGAGTTTTGCATAGCAAAGTGGTTGAGAGAGTATAGCGAGACAAGACGAGATAGAATAGCTAAGCGAGTGAATGTGAAGGGGGCTGGTAATGGCTATATTGCGTTGCAGTTTGCTATAGTAGTATATGCCGAAATAAGAATATAAGATTGACCGAACGAAGATCCACACGAGGTGAACCTGGATATGCATTACAAACCCACAACCCACACACTATTAATCGCCTATCACATATGTAGTAGCTAGAATCGCCAAATCTACGGCCAATAAGTTTCCACCAAATCTCAATGCAGTAGCAGCCGACGTGATTACCAAAAAAAAATAAACCAACTAACTTCCTCGTATTGCATGGTAACCACGAGTAATAGGTATAAGCTACTCCGCAAAGAATGCTTCTGAAGACGTCGCGCTACTCGTACAGTTGATGAGGGAATCCATCTTACTGCCTAAACCTTCGTTCTCCTCGATTGAGGAGCTCGCCGGGAGCCTCCGTCCCATCATGCTTGTGGAAGCGCTCGCTCCCAATGGTCCATCACGTCATTTCTGAATGTTGCTTGCGTATCCCGGTGGGTGTATATAAACCTTTTGCAGATTCCCTGTAGAAAGATTAACGCCGGAACGAAAATGCCCACCTCAATTCTCTGCATCTCGGTAAACGTGTAGTGATTTCAGACTTAGATTCTTTCTTATCTAATTCCTTCTGCGGCGTGTTTTCGTCTGTTTTTGTTTCAAGATGTACAGTATTGAACCTATCATTATTTCAGTTACATTGCTTTCATTGTGATTGACAAACTGAAACGAAATTCCGGAAGACAAGATAGACGACAAGTTACTATGCTTAACAGAGCGTATGAGATATCAAAATTTGACGAAGTCGATATCACCTTGATTTTTTGTATTCGCAAAACTGGCCGGTATATCACTTATAATTCTACCAATCTTGATCTCTATCTAACTTCTTAGCTGACAATTGAGCGTCAAGTAGTCAATGACCTCAGATTTTAACTCATCAAATCCTAGATAGACTCTCAATTCTTATTGATCCATCCGAATCAGTATGTCGATATTGATTCTCTCTTTTTTCCTCTTCTTCTTTCCTAAACTTTTTCCTACCCATTCAAGCTCAAGTGAAGCCAGTTTGGTTTTCTCTTTCTTTCATTAAATTGAATAGAACACTTATTCATCCATTCTCTACATTCTCTCCACAGGACTTAATCCCAAAATCCTCATACCATTATAAAGAACCACTCTAGCAGCATCATAAAGTGCCATTCTGGCCTTCATAACCTCCTTCTCACTTCCAACAATTCTGAGGTGATCATAACTACTGCTCAGAACATGAGTCATCTTGAACAAATATGTTAAGATAGTTGTTGGTTCCAATGTCTTCACGGTGTTCTGAACGACATCTGGATATTGAGAGAGGGTTCTGATGAGATTATGGGCATGAATTTCGGTTAGGAGGGAGAGATCAGCTGATGCGATTTCTTCAGGACTAAGAGCTGCTTTGCGGGTGATGGAACATAGACGAGCGTGAGCATATTGGAGATATGGGCCAGTGTCTCCTTCAAAGGATGTCATGGTTTCCATGTTGAAAGTATAGCCATTGACACTAGTAAAAAATGTTAGTGTCTCGGTTAGAAGAGCCAAGAAAGCTAGAAAAAAATGAATAACTTACCGTTTACCACTCATATCTTGTACCATAACGGAACTGATACCAAGGATATCGGCAGTCGCTATTGGATCGGCAATTTGTTCGTATTTTGTCTCATTCTTTTGCATAACTTCATGCATCTTCTCCGCGACATCTCTCAAAATATCATCCAAAAATTTGACAGTACCACGACGAGTACTCATGCCGTGTACCAAACCGAAATTGATGTGTTGACACTTAGCCCTGAGTTCTTTGTGACCCAAAAGCTCAATGATCTTGAATAATTGTTGCAGGTGCAGTTCTTGATCGGCTGCGACAACATAGATGATTTGATCAAAGTTATACTTTTCTTTCCTTTGCAACAATTCACTAATATCTCGAGTGAGATAAAGTGCTGTGCCGTCTCTTCGCTTAACAATTGCTTTCCCGAGACCTTTGCCAACCTTTCCTGCAACATGCTTGGTAAAATCGACAATCATAGCTCCTTGAGATTCTTCAGCAATTTTCAACTCCTCCATTTTCTTTCCAGTCTCTTCCATTAGCTCTGCACTGACTTGAGATTCTCCAGAATAGTCATCAAAATGAATGTTCAACCGTGCGTACGTCTCCCTATATCTCTTAATACTGAGTTCACGGAATCGAGCCCACTGCGCAATTGCCTTTTCGTCATTTTCCGTCATTGCTTTGAAGTATCGACGAGCTTGCTCATCCAATCCTTCATTCTTGATATGCAATGCTTCGTCTGTTTTACCTTCTGCCTCTAATGCCGTCATCTGATCAGCCTCAGCCTTCACATCGGTATTGATCTTGACGTAAATTTGGAAAAGATGATTGATAGGATCTGCCTTCAAAGCTTCTTCATCTCCATATTTGTCAAATCCCAAAGCCAGTAATCCATATTGTTTACCCCAATCCCCAAGGTAGTTGATTCGAGTAACATCCCACCCTACTGCGGCATATAGGTTTGACAAGAAACCTCCAATGATTGTACTTCGAAGATGGCCTGCATGGAAAGGTTTTGCGATATTCGGGGAGGAGAATTCAATGACTATTTTCTTTTGTCCTTTGGATGAATCTTCTGGGTCTACAAGACCGAGATATTTGTTTTGCCCAAAGTTTGCCTTTTGTTGAATGATGGTAGGGATAAGAAGTTGGTTAAGTTTATCCTCTTTGAAGAAGAATTGCAGATAGACCCCATTGGTGGTAGGTTTATGAACGAGAGGAGATTCAGGATACTATTCAATCCGATCTGTCAGTGATTTTCATAGTCAGGGAAGGATTGCGACCAATATACCTTTGCCGCCCATTCTTCTGCGAGCTCGTTGGGCTTCTTACCCTTGACTCGCAACGCTGGCACAGGCAACACCAAATCACCCTTATCCAAAGTGTTTGTCCATGCCAAGGCCGGATAGATAATGGCGGAATCTACGCCCGTAATCTCAGATAGGGTAGAGGTAATGTGAGCTCGATAGATATCAACGATGTTAACATTAGGATGACAATTAGGGAATTTTGGTAGATCTGAGACACTCAACGATTTGAGCTTCTCCGCGATGAAATTCGAGGACGAATCTGTCGTCGCCATCTTGTAAATTGTGGTTGAAAGTGTGCGAAAAGAATTGAGGTTGTGGGGTTTAAACCGAGGGGTATTTTGAAGTGAAGTGGGTATCGATTTTAGACAATGGCGTAAATTCTTGCGGAAGATGGAAAGGGTGAAGCTCATGAGGTTTTGGAGGGAGAGAGGAGGGGAGGGACAAGAGAAGAGAGATAAGTAGAAGTAGAAGAAGAAGAAGAAGAAGAAGAAGAAGATATACTTCCTCTTGTAGGAAATGATAGTATCGAGGGGGTAGTCGAAATATCTTCCAATATTGTTTCGATGACTCAAAACCTTCAAGGATTTTTCTGCCGACACTCATGATTTGCCCTCACTCTTACCGCCTTTATCACCTATGCCTATGAATCAAGGCAGAACATTTCCCCACACGAACCACTTCTCGCCAAGACCATCAACATCTGGTCAAAGATACACAGGCTCACACCGCCTTCTGTTCTAATCATATCAAGCCTGATTTGTTAGCTTGTGGCAGAATTATATCCCCCTCCTCTTCTTGATTCATTCTGCAAAATATATCAATGCATGTACTCCAGTGCGTGTTTGGAGAGTTATGAAATCAACCAACAATCTTGAACTACATCCATGGTAACGGTGACACCGGATTTTCAGATTTTCCTTGGGAATGATTGAAGAATCTACTCTAGTTAGAGTTTAAGAGAAGAACGATATCTTCCCGTTATCAGTCTATGTTCAAGCTTTCGTTGGAAATGCTTGGCTTTCGATATCTTCATCTGTCTCTGTTTCTGTTTCTCTTTTTGTTTTTTTCTTCCATCTCTTCGACATCTCCTCTTCCCTTCTTCCCTTCTTGCACTTCCCTCTCCTCCAATTCAATTAAGATATATCACACATGGCAAGTGTCCAGCCAGAGATATCATGACCATTTCATTGTTTCTAAGAACCTTGATCATTGAGAACTATTCTGCTATCAAAAGGATGGAGAAAGTTATGGTAATGATAATGTCCTCCCTTTTCAACGCCATATTTGCATACTTGATCGTATATCCGATCCAAAAGACTATGGCCTCCCTTCTCTGACTTCACCCTGCCGAATCTGGTCCATCTCCAAACAGAAGGCCAACAGGTCAGGATGATGCATACTCCTCTAAGAAGGAATGAATCTGGCCACATACACCAAGCAGGGAAAGCAAACATTATAACATCCATAAACCAACCTCCCTAAAAACCCCGAGAAACCTAAAACGCATCAAAAGATGAAAAAACTAGAATCCGGCAATTACCCCGCATTTCGATACCACCTCATCTCATGCTGTGGGACTATCCAAATTTTCAACTTTCCGACCTCACTCAGTGATCTGGGGTTGGAATATCTTGACCATCATCACGTAGCATTCGGATGAAGGCGCGTTCTTGAGAATCTACATCTGTTAGCTAAATTGGTTCCCAAATAAATGTCTGGAGAGTTCATACTCGGTCGAGAATAGTTGGGACCAGAATCTTCCACGGTGATCGAGCGTGTATCCACCTGCTCATCACAAACAACTGCACCATCTGGGCCCGACTCGAGGGAATAATCCATTCTCATCAAACTGATTCTGACGCGATATCGACCAGTGGCGTGAATCGCAAGATCTGGGAAAAAGCAGTACGCTTGATCACGAATACCTCTGGATCGAGTTTGAGCGATGGGGTGCGCAGAATCCGCGGCTTTACCGTCCATCTGGTCATATATGACTTGACCGGTGGAGTAATGTATGAGGGTAATGCAGGTCCAGTAGCCAGCGAGATGTTCATACAGATCATGCTCACTACTGAGTTGGACAATGAGGGGAGGATACAAGATTGCTCCTGGGCGAGCTCGAGCGGGAGGTTGAACGGCAATAGACAACATGGTGGAGCTGGGGGTGGTATTGATGGTTGTGAGGTATGGGTTTCGATGGAAGAGATCTTTGGATGCCAGGAACTGGGAACCAAAGGGTTATGATGGGGATAGATGTTGAAATTCGAATTTCTTGTTCTAATTTCTGTTGACGACGTATCTATCGATTGCAGTAATGCTCGAAGATGTGGGCAACTGATGATCCAGAGATTGCTTGACTAGACGATGACTCAAGTGATGAATTGGATTCTTAGGTTGAAGGCGGTATGGAGAGAGAACTGATTGAGGTGATGATGAGAAATACTTCGATGATATGGAGGAGAGGGCTCCTTTTATCCTTCCTCCTGGCTCACACTCGGAGAAGAGATGATGAGGCTGAGATACCTCAAGAACATATCTTGCATGGGAGAAAGTGTTCAATTCCGATAGGTATCTCAGAGAGAGACCATGCCGCCTCGATTGAATGGAGAACTACCCGCTTGTGTTCTTCGACCAGTCACAGCAATCTATTTTCGATAACATCAGCTCTGACCGCACCCTTTGAAGAGTGATTTCTTGATTTTCTACGGGTGATTCCTCTCTGTGTGGCCTTTTGTATTTCATTTTGCTTCTTTCCTTCGAAGTATTGCTCGGGGAATTCCAAGCCAGGGAAGCCGGTTCCACTGGTACACGCATTATTGTGAAAGTCTTAGATCTATACAACGTTCAAATCTCGAGTAGATCTCATGCAACGAGATGCAAGATTGATTTTATGCGGTATTCCCAAGGGAGTGGTCCAGGGCCACGGTTGTAGGTGGTGGTCGCAAGCCATCCTTATCTCGGTAAGATCATTCGGCCACGCTAAGAAAACAACAGGGCCATCGGCAACTCATCACCATTGTCACCTCGGCTACGTGTGGGAGTTACAATACTGTACGAGTACAGACAGACCGTACGATCAATACAATCGATGCAAGAAATACACTCGACATGATCAAAATGTTACATCGTAGGGATGCTTTCTCCTTTTTAACTTTTTCTACGCTGCACCCCAAGCTAGTCTTTCATCCCTTTCTTTTGCACTCAACGGATGATCCATATCCATCTATTTCCTACAATTTAATCTGGATCAGCCCATCCTTTTTTTTCGGTGAAACCTTTATTGACACGGGATGGTCCTATTTTTATTTTACTTCCACCTTATTCTTCTTAGGTCGAAATTCTTCTTGTCAGCTTCTCAGTCAAATCTCTTGCCATTACCACTTTAAGTATAGCGTGTTGGTGACGCTCCTCCAAACCCATCTGAAGTTTATGATCGATCTATAATACCCTGTTAGATCTCGTGGAGATCTCAGCTACCCAGGGCTATCACAGCATCTTAATCAAATAACCCTTTCGCATGGGAGACGCAGGGGAGGCTACTATGACCACGACTATCTGGGGGGGGTCAACGGTGAAGAGAGTCGACACTTTTCTTGAAGCTTTTGATATCGACATTATTTCACGGCTAAAGTCCACGAGTGGTCTATTTGCGTGGTGTTGCTTTGAGTTGAGGGTGATCAAAAACACCATCACCATTTTCTAATCACCCGGTGCACTACTCTCTCAATGTCAATGTCTCACGAGAACATTGTTGAGAATTCACCAGCAAAAGACGAAAATCAGTGCATAAAATGTACCCCAACCATCTACAACTACACCCGGGAGGTGAAGGGGTCTACCCGATATTCTGGACTCATCTAGACGCTGGCTGATTTATCATGAAGAACCTTCTTCCACGGATGAAACCACCCAGATGTCACAATTACCGCATGGCAGAAGCTGTTCCTTTTACCTAGATCTTGGTTTAGATCTTGGGTATCACAGCATAATGCTGCTGCAACAGGGTTTGGTACCCCTCAAACAAAACTTTAATTTGGCCCCTCAAATAATTTTTGATGGCCGAACGAAACACTGAGAATTTGGACCCCACATCGCTCACTGATAGGGAGGGATATGGTCAAAATTTGAAGTTCTGGGGACACAAAGGTATTATTTTCACATACTCTTGAGATACTCTACATTGCTTACTCCGCCTTAATCATATGACTGAAGCTCGATTGATTTAAGCCATTGAGGTTTAGATTGTTTAAGTTCAATTAAGTCACGAGAATATCTGCGGGGTTGAAGTGCTTAGATTGGTACCAGTCGGCATAGTTGAAGGTCGCCATTACCTCGTCAACCCATCATGAGTTCTTTCTTCAATGAATTACCATGATTGCTAAATTTCCGATGAACGTTGTCTTTAGAGACTTCTTTGCTATTATGTTCTCGTTTCCATACAATCACATATTTTACGCATCCTCTATGGCCCCCCCTAGACAGCCATATACTACGTGTCACGAAGCTCTCCTCAAAGACTGGTTGACCTCTTTTTTCGGGTTCAGATCGTAGGACTTTGATCGATAGAGACGAGTCATTCTCAATCCTTGAGAAGCTCACAGACAGACCAAAGGAACACATTACTAGGTACTTATCACATTTGCATCATCATACATCCTTCTTGCAGGTATGAAGTCTTGCCATCATGCCGCGTTGTGCCACACGCATGGTCTAATATCCTGCTCTATAGTATTTTCGACACTCGAGCTTGGTTCAAGCTTCGATTCATGTATACCGTGGGAGAGGAAACCATACTCCGAATCATTCTTCCATCTATCCTTGCCTGTGTAGCAATCATTTTGGCCTATTCGGCTTTGAATTTTTTCTACAAACGTCAATTTGGAAGTCAACGTCGAGATTCAACACCACATACCATATGAGTTCGACAGTAAAAGGTATTACCATCCTAATCATTATGCTCGCGGCGATTCTTCTTTGTCTCCTCACCATCATTGTTTACATGACGCTGAAGAAGCATTACGGGCGTCGAGAATCGATTGCGGGCCAAATCCCTGAAAACACTATGGCATGGCGTACCAAGGTGTAAGGATACTCGCCTCTATGTGTTCCAGTTTTGAACACGTTCGGGGAGGCTATTGAGAAACACCTTACCGACCGGATATCTTTGCCGACCATTTCTGCTTTACCGTCCTTGCTACTGCAAGGCAACGAGATATCGCATGTTGACCATCGTAGTTCGCTGAAATGTGGCATGGGCTTCCGATCTGGTGTCAGATATCTTGGCACCACAAACTCGATCGTGCATGAGAAGCTTAGCTTGCGGTCGGAAGTCCATCAATCGCCATCCATGCCTTGGATGAGCATCATATCGGGACGGTTTCAGTAATCAATCATTCATTCAAATTGGCACGAAGATACCATTCCTGTCATGTCAGACTAGAATCGTCTCCATTAAAGGAGTGAGACGAGAAATCCTCTGGTATTGCGCGGTTTCTTGAGATTGCCATTGGCTTTTAGATAGCCACTGCATCGAATACGAAAATGTTCCTACGAAATCTCACGGAATGGCCTTGATTGCAAGTTTCTTCAGTTTGTTCGTGGTGATGGTTTTCTTCTCTTTGACCGCTAATTTGCTCGATGCTTGATCTCCCCCCCACATAACTTGATTGATCCCTTCTCACATCCATGAATGCCGTTATATCGTCCACAACCTCATCTCTCGGATATCGCGAACCCCTCCTGACACCCCCATCATCCAGATTTAGATCTCCGAATCTCGAGCCTTGCGAGGTACACATCTTGTCCGTTCCTCACTCGTCACTCCATCCCAAATTCCTCCATCCAGGCTGGCGGGGTACCCGTACTTGCAAGACAAGTGTCAAATTTTCTTCCGATCAACGTTGCATACGTTGCCATACATTGCCATACAATTTCCTCCCTCTCTCTCTCTGTGGATTGGTCCCATAGAACGCGTCATAGCTGCTAGAGAGTATCTCACCACCATATGATTACCTCATGCACACATATACCTCCTAGCCGTAATCTCCGTGAGCAAAGGCGAACCTCCCCCCCTCTAAACACCAAATGCAAGTTCATCAAAACGCAAAGTTGAATATTTTCTTTCCATTTTCCTCTTCCTCCTCTTCACTTGGCGTCCATCTAGACTTGGGTTGCACGAGAAAATCGGGTCAGGGAGATCTAGACTTTGTGCATCAGCAGACCCCGAAGTCTGGGTCCGGCCCATCCCCATCTCCCCGACGAATAGACACCCGAAAAGCTTGGTTGGTTACACGGGGAATTTTTTTTTTGGTTTTTTTGGCGGGCCTGTTCGTGATGATGGTGGAGGGGTTTTTTTTTCTGCTATGTACGTCATTGTTTTCTTGTTTGTTTTTTCCCCCTTTTCTTTTACATTAGATTCGACCAGGTTCACAGAGAGGTTCTTCATCGTCTTTTCTTTTTGGAGGGGAGGGAAGGGGAGGGGAAGAGGGGCTCTTGATTGTGAGATGTTAGGCGTTTGGTGAGATTTGGTCTAGGCGGTAAGGTTAGGGGGTAAATTTTCTCTTGCGAATTAATTGTCTTTGTTAGACATTGTTTGATGTATGAGTAAGTGGCTCTTTTTATCCTTACAGTGTACTAGTAGTGCAGTCGGGTTTTACTTTTCTCTCGAACAACGAAGGTTTCTTCAACAGCATCCTCATCGAATTACTGATTCTTCTTCTGCATTGTTGGTTTCTTTGAAGACTTTCCCTTGGAATATGGCGGTTATGTTATATAGTTCCCCCTTTTCGCAGTGTTTTGTAACGCGGGTTGCAGATTCATGTGGAGATGTGGGGAGGAGGATGGATGGATGATGTTTCCTTGTCGTGCTATTCTTTACCCCTTCCTCATTCATTTATTCATCCACCAGTCTTTCCTTCTCTCTTTCTCTCTTTTTCAATGCCCATGGTGGCTGGATCGTCAGAGGTATGTCATCTTCTGGGACCTGGCGATCTATCATTCTTCCACGGCATCATAGCCCGCGCTGGGAAAGACTCCTTCTCTTGAGCTCTTTACGTTGTTTCACTTACTTACTTCTATCCATTCTTCAGCTCACCAAGGCTCAGATCATCTCACAGATTCGAACGATTGAGATTAGAATTAACCGTTATATAAGATCAGGCCAGGGCGATGGTTGGACGGGTATCAGTTTGAGTAGTCTTGATCTAGTGCTTGATTTTGCTGCCTCGCATCGCTTATTCATTGGTATATTCGTCTATACGGTAAGATATGATATGGTGCCTGAATATCATATGCGAAAGATCACGATGAGGATTTCGATGTTGATTTGTGAGGGTTTATATGGGTTATGTGGATAGATGGATATTGGGATTGTAGCTTTGGAAATGGGATTGGGAGATGGATGGGGTGGCTTGGGGGAGGGGTGCGATTTGGCGCTTGCATGGTTGGATGGATGGATGGATGTTGAAGGGGGTAGAAAGTTGTTGTGTTGAGATGGGATGGGTTATTATTAGGCGTTAGAGGGTTTTATGCGTTTAGATACGGTTATTGATTGATCTTACACCTGCTACATTATATTTAAATCGATCTTCTTCACTCAATCCTCTCCCTTCTATTCCTGGTGGTAGAAAGATGGGATGCTGATAGTGTGGATGGGAGGGGTTTGCGGGATGGGAATAGAGATATGGTAATGTGGAAGATTTTGGTATTCTGCGTTATGGTTATTGGTATGGTTATATAGGTTAATGGATGGATGGATGTTGGATGGTTCAGGTTCAGGTTATGATTGCGATGGTTACGAGACGGTGTGATGGTTTGTGATATGATATTACCAGTAGGGAGTAGAAAGCTGAGATTAGATAGTGGAAATCAGATAACTCCTCTAGAGATTAGAGATTAGATATTAGCAATTCGACACCAGAAACCCCGCGAAATCACAGATGCACGGAACGAAAATAGATAAGCTTGCCGGAAACGTGGCTCCGTCCGTCAGTGCATACCCGTCCGTACTGTACGAGTAAACTTTGAGTTTTAATGTGGGCCGATGAAGCGACGGGCCGCTCCGGCGTTTCTTGCTCTTTTGCGTGCTGATGCTTTTTGGCGTCGTGTGCTTTTTTATGTGGTGCACATGT